>BMAV01024023.1:17337-50650 GCA_019973955.1 Trichonephila inaurata madagascariensis | reverse complement strand
TTAATGAATATATAACAGAAACGTTTTTATGTTGCAAAAGTTTGGAAGGAAAAACAACTCAAGGAAAAAATATTCGAAGTAATAAATGAATATTTTGAAGCTAAGTCCCTTACCAGGGCAAACATTGTTGCGGTTTGTACTAATGGTGCAACAGCATTAACAGCTTCGAACAAAGGGCTCAGAGGCGTAATCCAGAAAGTGGCACCTCATATGGTATTTAATCACTATATGATTCATCGGCAAGCTCTTGTTGCAAAAGATATGGATGAAGTGTTGCACTACATATTACAAGACGCTGTTAGTTCAATTAACTACATTAAATGCAAGTCTTAACAGCCGTCCCGTTTCAATACTTTGCAATGAAATGGGATCAACGTATGAGAGATTCCTGTTACACACCGAAGTCAGATGGCTCTCACGTGGGAAAATACTACGACGGATATTTGATTTGAGAAATGAGGTGTACATGTTTTTAAGCGAAAAGAAACATAGATTGGCAAATTATTATATCAATGAAATTTGCCTAGGAAAGCTGAGCTATTTAGTTGATATTTTCGAAAAACTTAACGACTTAAATTTGTGCTTGCAGGGTGAGAATTCAACTATTATAACTTCAGCCAGTAAAATTCAAGCTTTTAAAAATAAGCTTAGTCTCTGGCAAACTGAACTGAATAAAAACCACACCGACATGTTCCCTTGCTTTAACGATTTTATCAAGGAAAATAATATAGATATATTTACATTTAAAAACATCATTTCCAATCACATTGAAAAGTTAAAAGATAATTTTTCGAGAAGATTCGAGGATTTTCCTGAAAACGATCTTCGTGGGATTCGTGATCCATTTTCCTACGACATATGCAGTTCAACTCTTCAAATTAGTGAAAAAGAGCAATTGATAGATTTGATTAGTGATTATACACTTCGAAATCAATTTAAGACTCAGCCTTGCCAAAAATTTTGGCTATCCGTGGAAAAGCAGTATCCCGTTCTATGCAAGAATGCCATCAGATTACTAATATAATTTGCATCAACGTATTTATGTGAAACTGGATTTAGCAAACTAGTTTCAATAAAAACTAAATACCACTCTCGTTTGAACCCTGAAGATGATATGCGAATCGCAATTAGCAACATACTTCCGAACATCAATGAAATAATCAGAAACTTCCAGCCACATACATCTCATTAAAAGGCAATTTACTGATTTTTGTTATACAAAAAATATTTTCTTTACATTATAAATAATATTAATGTGTCAGAAATGATGATTTTTATATTCGATAAAACGAAAGAAATGCGAATATTTACATCGTATTTGTGAACATTTATCTCTAGAGGTCGCCAAAAATTTTCTCCCTACAAAAGGGGTCTCAGTCGAAAAAAGTTTGCGCACTACTGCACTAGACCACCAATGCATTGACTGCTGCTTGGCTTTCGGGGTGATGTGCGAAATCCAAGTCTCAACGCCCGTGACGATCCTGTCGAGGAACTCACCGCAGTTATCGTGATACTGTTGCAGAAATGTCAGTCCAGCTTCTAAGCGTTGAATTTTGCGTTCGGGTGTCAGGTTTTCCGCACCCACCAGGCACACAATTTTTTGAACAGCAGGCGATTAGTAACAATCTTATGCAACAAGGATTACGATATTTTCGGGAAATGGCAGCTCAGCTCCGTAATCGGGCCGCACAGGCTCTACAAGATCATCATAGATGAGGGATGGATGCCCACTGCACTCTTCATCAGGGACACTTTGACGACCTTCGGAAAACTGCCTACAACAGCAACGCACCATCTGCTTACTCATGATGTTCGACCCATAGACCTGACAAAACTGACAATGAATTTCAATTGGCGCAATGCTTTCTGCATTCAATAATTTTATCCCCGACCGAACCTCTCAGGCGGCGGGAGAAGGAATAAGAGCTTCCATTTCGGACCACTGCTACAACACTACTGGCACGTGGCGGGACCTGTCCTGTTGGCGAATGATTTATAGGTCATGCATATGTTACGCATGCACAATTGATACGGCTAATTAAGTTTACTTTAAAGGGGGAAACATCGAGAAACTTACTCTCTGGATGCACCTATTAGACAGAAATTCGTAAATTCAAATGTCATAAGCATTCTGCCGAAATAAATTTAAAAAATTAATTTAAACTAATATTTGTTAAAATGAATGAGACGCTCTATATAAAACTCGCGAACGTAAATAGTTGCATTACTTTTTTAAATGCCTTAATGCGTTTATTTGTTTTCGAACTTTGATAATTAATGCTTGTTTACTACTTTATAAAAAAAAATTAAAACTCAATCGTATATCCGCAGTTGAATATTTCCATTATTATAACCAGTTGGATATTAGTAGTTCAAGAAGATACATTTTCTTACCAAACGGGATATTTTATTTTATTATTATATTTTAAACTATTCCTGCACATTTAAGAAATGACCGAAACATATCAAGCAATCCAGAATATTGTTTAATAATATTAAAAGTTAAGTTTGAACTCTATATAGTAAGGATATCACCTCCCTCATCTCCATATTTTAAAATTTTAATCCGTGTGACTCGCATGATCATGTGGTACAAGTATTTGCTTTTAAGTATGAATTTTTTTGGCTGAAACCCTAATGATGTAGAGTGAAATTTTCATGAGCTTTGAGTCCTTTTTTCAATTATTTTTGACCAAAGGTTTATGTTTCTGTATGTAATATATAAGATACTCTTCCCCTAATTTTTTTGCAAATATACTTGTTTTTAGTCTTCTGTAATGCTTAATGTATAATATGAACTGATGATTTCTGTTTTTGTAGACGGTATTTAATATTTGTGATTGTTTAGGGATAAAAACCGAAGCATTGTCTAATGCTGCAATTCTTTTGATTTTGTATTCTTACTTTTTAGGAGAAAAGTATATTGCTATTTTAAAACGAGGAAACCCTTATCTCCAATTAAAAAATCTTAGTCTTGAAAAATATATACAGATTACATAATGATTAACTTACTAACTATCCATTTGACCTTTTGTTAACTAAATTCAAATCATCCTGAATATAGTTAAATTCTAAGCTATTTCCCTATGAAACCAATTTATAAAAGTTTCAAGGTAATTCACATAAATATTAAAAACGTAGTAAATTGGAAAAAAGCAACAACCCATTATTAAATACATTTAATATTACAAAAGTACTGTTTCATAATATAGTTCAGTGTGTTCATATAATAAAGCTCAATGTAAACCGTTCTTTGAATAATTACGTGGTGGAAAAAATTTTCAAAGACTTTAACGATAATTTATTGTTCGTATAGACTTATTATTAAACATTTTAAAATAACATACAGCGAATAATTTGTTATTTTTTCTTATGTTCTGTTAGAAAGATATTCAAGAGATAGGGATTTTATAATTTTGTATGGACATACATAATCAAATACAGATAAATGCGGATATTTTGATATAATAATAGTTATTAAGTTCGTGCGTATCTTCATTGAAATATTCTTTTCTTCATATTATGCCTTCAATATCAGAGTTCTTTTTATAGATTCCTACTCTATTAACTCACATTCTCTATATCTTTATTTATTTATTTATCTTGGTGGAATTTTCAATCGTTTATAAAATACTTTTTAAAGCGCTCCATTGAGCTAAAATTTTATATAGATGATTACTTTGGATGACAAAACAATAATTTAACTATATCTAATAAAAATTAAATGATTAAAACTAATTATTTAAAGAATTATAAACACAGCCACGTTGGCGAATTGTGTCAAAACTTGAAAAGGTTTTTTTCTCACGTTTTAAAGCATTCAGTTGAACTGAAATTTTACATACATGATTGTTTTGGTTGACAATACGATACTTTAATGATATTTAATAAAAATTAATTACCACGTAATGTTGTAATTATGTCATATGTATATACATATTTATATTATTTGTAACTATTTATTAAAAAGTAGCTAAAATAAAATTTTTCTTTGATCTAAGCAATTGACTTAAATTTTTTAATACTTGTTTTTTACTTATTTTTCACATAGTATCTGATATTTAATTATTTTATGTTTTTAATTAACTAGCATATTTTTGTCAAGCGTTGCTACTTGTAAGTTCATTAGGCAAATGACAAACCAGAATGAAAACATGTAATAAATATTAAAAACAGTTTTTCTATCTTTTTTCCACAAACGTTTCTAATTTTTAAAAGTATTTTGTAAAATTATAAGTAATTTATAACTTCTTTAACTTTGTCAAGCTATGTAATAAAATTGAAATAAAGAACAAATTTAACAATTACCAGTGACCCTATGGGTTTGTCATATATAAAATTCTACAAAAAATTTAATGCTTATCTTAATAATTTGTACGGTTTATAATTAGTCCTATTGCATAGTCTTACGTAAAACTATATTATTAATTGAATTCAATACATTGTTATTAAATAGATGAGGGGGGGCGAAGAAAATTATGGCTGAAAATTAGGTTGCAAACATTGAAAGTTTGAGAAGCACTGGTTTAACTTGATGCTGATAAATGTTAACAATTTTTAATCATCTTAAGTGTGACTTAAAACAATAAACATGCTATAAACCTATGAAGTGAGGGAATATTAACTTCGCACTGTTCAGCTACAAGAGTGATTTTGGCGATGGCCCATGTAATTTTGAACCATGGTCAAGGAACGTGGACGACACCTGAGCTGGCACCTCCCACACCACACCAACGGGAGGACGTTTCAGCTCTCGACAGATTTAATGTGCATCGCAGCCCTACACGTCGGGTCTTTAGTGGTACTAGGTTCGAACTCATGATCGGCCTGCCATGATCCGTTTCCTTGACCACTGGGCTACCGCAGCACCTGTAAACCACTGGAAAAATCTTATTTTCTCTATCAAAACATTCCTTTGTATAATTTGTGTACCACTACTTTCTACTTTTAAATTATTTGAAATTTAAATCCAATTAAAAATACCTTAGCAAAAAAGTTTTAAATGGTATGAATTAAAAACGAAATTAATACTATGCCGATATTTGTGTAAAGAAACGTACATAAGTTCACTCGTTTTGACTACTACTTCATTCAGTAACAGGAAACTTTCGTAATAGTTTCAAATTCAGCCTTGCGGTCGATTTGGACGACTGTCCGGGGTTAACATATGATCGATTTCGCTTGGGATTCTCAAAATAATTCCATTTTTCATCGCCAGTCACAATTCTATGGAGATATGGCTTGCGTTTGTAGCGGGCAAGCCAAATTTCGCACACGATTTTTCGATTTTCCTGTTGAAGGTCCGTTAGCTCTTGTGATACCCATCTACCCACCTTTTTATCTTACCCATTGGTTTCAGACGACGGGAAACAGTGCTTTTGTCAACATTCAATTGTTATGCAAAATGCTCTTGCGCGTTTGGCCATCATCTTAATTGAGTAATGCTTGCAATTCAGCATCTTCAATTTTTTTTTGTTTTTTGCTGGTCTGCCAAGCTCCTCGTTTCTCACATCGAAATCACCATTTTGAAAATTTCAAACCACTTGTAGCACTGCGCACTGCTCAGAGCATTGACACCGTATGCTTCTACAAGCATTAGATGTGATTCGGTAGCATTGTTCTGCAGATGGAGACAAAAAATTAATGCTACATCGTGTTCAGAAGGCATAAAATTCGACATTTTCAACACAGTAAAAAAAAAAAAAATACAATGTACACTGAAACTCGACCAAATGTAAACTAAACATGAGTATCAAAGGTCAAACTATAAATAAATCACGTGTCTCGGTTTCGTATTGTTTGCATATATGCGTGGCGACATCTGTTAGTAATCGTCTCATTTGATATGCATATACCTGGTATATCGGATCGAATTGTGAATCTAAATCACATTCTTGAGTCCACTTGAACCCCCACAAAATATGTGATCAAAATCGGTCCAGCCACTTAGGAGCCGCGCTTTAGCAGAGTAAATAGCACACAGCGGTAAAATAATTATGCATTTTAAGGTTTTTAATTAATATCGTTTTAACTAATTGCGATATCGAACCGAATTTGGAATCTAAACCATTCCCGAATCCACTAGAACAGACACAAAATATTTCATCACAATCGGTCCAGCCGCTTAGGAAGAGTTTATAGTCACATACACACGCACAGAAGATTTATATATATAAAGATAGATTATTTGAAAAGATATTAATTATAAAAACGCTAAAAAGCATGATTCGTCTGCATTTTTGTAACAGTGAAGATCCGGTTTGAACAGTTTGGCTGAAAATCGATTTTCGACGCCAACTTACATCATTTTTATAACAATAACGTTGTTACAACAATGCAGGTGAATACTGTTTTTAATGTTTTTAATTAATATATTTTTAACTAAATGCGATATCGGACGGAATTGTGAATCGAATCCATTCTCGAATCCACTCGAACCCACACAAAAAATTTCATCAAAATCGGTCCAGCCGCTTAGGAGGAGTTTGACCACATACACGCGCACAGAAGATTTTTATATATAAAGATATATAGTGGTTCTAGATTTATAACTTGTGAAATCACTCAGTTTGGTATGTTCAAAATGACTCCTAATGTGTGATCTGAATAACTAATTGAACTTCTCAGATAATTGAAGAAAATAATCGTATAGATAAAATTCGATTTTTTTTTTTTTTTTATTATTTTTTTTTTTTTATTTATTTATTTTGGAAACAGATATTTTTAACCAAGTATTAAAAATACCACGATTACAATGCGCAGAAATAATTTTTTACTTAAATATACAACAATTACTGAGTTCGTTAGAATTTAGTTAAAGATTATCATATATAATAAAATTAGTTTCTTTAAATTAATTATCGTGAAAAGAAATTCTCTTTCGCTTTAGCAGCTGTTGATATATGATTGCTAATTGTTTCTTTATCTTGATAAAGAAAAAATAATCGTTTGAAAATTTTCAAAACAAATTATCCATATTCTTTTAATAATTTGGATATTTGTGATCCTGTTTAATGAAATATTTAAATTCCTCCTGATATTATCTGCTGAAATATGTAGAAGTTCATCACTCTTGATTTTGTGAGAATCATTTTATGTGTTCAAAAACAGTACGAAGATTTTAGAATGATTATCTAAAGCGTCTATCAGCCATTTTGAAATCGTAAATGCAATGTTCCTTCAATTTGAATTTTTTATTTTTCTCCTCAAATCGAAATAAATAAATAAAAAGGCTGTAATTACATATTTTGACAGATCTCTGAGAATATTTTTCTCTAGTTGATTATTCATTCATGGAATTCATGATCTTTGTGAAATATTTCCCAATATTGAAAGGAAAATATAATTCCAGAGAAAACTTAATTGCTTTTTTTTCAGTTGCATTTTTTACTACTGAAAATCAATTAGTAGTTAAGGCTTAAGGATAACCCGTTAGACATTATATTGCGTTCACGAATTCCAAAAGGTTAACGGAACAGGAATTTTAATTATATAACAAGTAATAAAAAAAAATTAAGTCAATTTCTACCTAGATAAAAAAAATAGCGGATTAAAGGCTTTTGCTATTGATTAAGGTATCCGACTACGTTAGGAACCGTGATTTTAAGATAGCGCATAAATGGATATTTTTCATGATATTTAGTGTCACTTTGGTTAGACTACATGTATAAAATTGTTTTAAGGACATTTTGAAAAAAACAATTATTTAAATACAATATTTTGGCAAAAAATTAACTTAGAATAATCTTTTTTCCAAATGTTCTCCTTTTGTGAAAAATGCTTCTATTATTATAATATTTTGCCTGCTTATAGCTCAGACCTCTGTACAGAGGTGCAACTATGATTTTTGAAAAATTCACATTATTTTCAGAGTTACAACCAATTGAAACAATTATAGGCGCTTTTTTCTTAAAATTGCTCCCCTCTGTTGTCGTAAAATATGGATAAACCCACTTCTAAGTTATATATTTCAAAAATTCTAGTTGAGCCTCTGTAGAGAGGTCTGAGCTATATACAGGCAAAATAGTATTATAATAGAAGCATTTTTCACAAAAGGAGAACATTTGGAAAAAAAATTATTCTAAGTTAATTTTTGGCCAAAATATTGTATGTAAATAATTTGTTTTGTCAACATGTCCTTAAAACAACTGTATACATGTATTCTAATCTAAGTGACACTAAATATCATGAAAATTATCCATTTATGCGCTTTTGCAAAATCACGGTTTCGAACGTAGTCGGATACCTTAAGGTTTATTTAAATTTTCAGATCATTACTGTATGTGTTCAGAGTTCCCAAGCAAGTTAAATATCTTACAATTTCAAAAGTATAGTTAATTGTTTTTAACGGAGACAAATCTGGAGATTTATAAGTTGAAATCAAAAACTTTGTTTTGTCCGCATTAATATAACAAGTCCCATCTCTCTCTCTCTCTCTCTAATGTTGCACTCTCAAGCGCTACAAATTTGTTGATAATAGACCTTTTTGATCTTCCAATGATATGATATCAGCGTTTCTCAAATTGTGGGGTGCGTGGCAACTGTACAAGGGGGAGGGAGCACAAGCCTATTAAAAAGTCAAAATCAAAACATTTTTTTTTAAAAAAAAATATTAATATGAAAAATAAGCAAAGAAAATACGTTCTGACATAATAAAAAATAAAACACTGTTTTACACTGATATATTACACTTATAATTGTATCAATTCTACACAACGTATTCTATAATTAATTTAACAATATTAAGTTAAGAACATGTTTAATAACTATCAGCGACCCCATGGGATTTGTCATATATAAAATTATATAGAAAAATTATTGCTTATCTTTATAATTTATACGGTTTATAGAATTAAATTTTTAATTGTCGATTAAAAGTTACGCGATTGTATTGGGGTGGAGGAAGGGTTAAACAAGCTAATAGTCTCAAATACGTAAATCCTTCGCAAACATTGTCGAGGTCCTTTTATTGCATTCCAAAGCCTTTGGAATAATTTTATGGATATCAGTGCACATAAAAGACCTTACTTCGGAAAGACGTATGTGTACGTGCGGCGAAATTAACGCTTTGGCTGAGCGAGACGTTTATATACGCCGGTGGCACTAAAGAGACTAAAGTCGCATCATAGTTTTGGCATCAAAGTATAGTTTTATTGAGTTCAATACATTGTTTTACATTGTTTTTATATGAGGGGGCACGATGAAAATTATGATTGAATATTGAAACTTTGAGAAGCACTGATCTATACCATTGGTAATAGCAGGGAATTGGACAGTTCTTTACAAAATGGTACCGTTTGTGTTTAAGCCAGTCTCTAACGGCCTTTTCAAAAGCGATGTTAAACAGTGGGTAAGAAAAAGTCTCTCCGTCGATGAACTTTTTCAGTTAAAAATGGTACTGACAGATTTGATAAAATTTGTATTCCACCATAAACTCTTTTTAAAGTCATTCTAGTGAGACTGACCAACTTATTTGGTATGTTAAGCTCTAACGTAGCTTCTAAATATTTTTGTGGTTGACGCTATCATGGGCAATTTTAAAGTCAATAAAAAATTGGTAAGTGCCAATATTACACTCCTTCGTTTTCTCCAGTATCTGCCTAAGAGTGTGTCGTTGTGATCTGTCATTGTTTTTTTCTCTCAGGTATCCGCCCTGGTTGTTTTCAATGATTTTTTAGTAGTAGGTTCTAACCGGTTCAATTAAATAATGGAGGAAATCTTGTAAGTCAGTGTTTCACAAACTGTGGGGCGTGCCCCACTTGGGGGGCGGGATAACTCTACGAGGGGTGCGTGAGCATATTGTAAAGTCGAAAACAAAAGAGATTATTTAAAACATTATTAATTTACTGAAAGTAAACAAAATACTATCTGATATAATAAAATATAAAATACATGTTTACACTGGTATAATATGCTTATAAATGTATCAGTTCTGTACAATGTATTTTATTATTAATTTAACAATACTAAGTTAAGGATAAGTTTCATAATTATTAGTGACCACATGGACTTGTGTGTGTGTGTGTGTATTATCACTTATCTTGACAATTTGTACGGTTTTTAATTAAGTACCGTTTTTACTTTGTTTTAGAATGTAAGTTTCAGTATGCCGTTATTCTAAATAAAATTGTGTTAGCACTATATGATGAAACTTTAATTTTAGTTGAGTCCTTTACTCTGGTTGTAATCCCATGATCTGTAGGAACTTCGGATCAGTATGTAGGGAGACATTTTAAGAATTGTCTACAATTTATTTGTGTGCTCAGATATTTTATTTTTTAATTTCAAAACAACACTCTATTTTATTTTCGAAGTTTTATTTATCTTAGTATATGCAAATGAGATAATTGTACTGAACCACTTTTTGCTAATATAAAACTATTTATTCGGTACTTCAAACGTACCTTTCTGACATGAATTATTATTCTCTTTAATATATAAATAGAAAAAAAAAAAATTTGACTACAGCTTTGGTTTTTATTACATATATTTTCACTCTTTATATTGTCGAAGCATTCTACATATAAAAGTCTGTCACGAAGACCAATGGCGACAAGGGTGACATGGTGGAAAAAATGACAAGTCAGAAATTTCTACTTTCTGAAGAAATAAAATAGTTTTAAAAAGTGTTTTGTAGCTTATCGGTAAAATATTACAATTGTTTGTCGTGACTTCAGAAAGTTCTTGAAGCAAATATAGAACTCTTCAGAGTTTTTTGAACGCCCAAGGAATACCAAATGTTCTAATATGTTCCAGAGAATCGATGAAAAGGTTTTTGAAGAAAATATTCGTATTTCGTAGAGTGGGGTTTCAAAAAAAGGCTTCTAGAAACCGGAATCCTAAGTCCTTTTAAAAAAGCACAATTTAAAATGTTTCTGAACTAGTATCTTATTTATAGGGTTATGGCTGTTTCAAATTTCATATTCAAGGTATACATATGGAAAAAAGCACTCTATCAAATAACTTTTTTTACGTTTAAGATTCAATTAATCAATTTGTAAAAATGCTAAATAATAATAATAATAATAGTAATAATAATATTCTTATTGCCAGGAATTGCTGTTTCTTTAAACTTTTAAAACGTTTGCGACGAGTTTTATAATGGATGTACAAAATTTCATGTTACAGGTTGGGATTATATACTTTTCACTGTAAGACTTATTAAATACCAAATTCATAATATAATGCATAATAATTAATGTACATATTTATATGATTTTTATAGAAAACCTCTCATTTTTTAATTGCATTAATTTCCTATCAATAGGCAAACTCGCATACTACCTTATTTCGTTTAATCGCACCCTTATTTCGTCACATTTTATTCATTTTCTTAAAAACATAAATCAAATATTTCAATAAGGGGCGGCTTAGAAAGTATGCTGCAACTCGATACAGAATTCGTGGTCATCACTTCACGTACATTTGATTTAATGGATTAAAAATTATCAAGATAAATACAAAACCTCTAACATTTATGCATGGTGTATGCTTAAAAAAATTTCGAAAATTCTCATTAAGCTTTTGAAAAACATTAGATCAATTTAAAAAAGTTTTTTTTAACTATCTTCGATTAACTTGAATCTCTACCTATTACTTTTTAATTCCAGATTATACAATTGTACTGAATCGCATAGTAACATTTTGTGTATGCCAGAACAAGTAATAACTTATAAAAAATTAATAATTTTTCTATCCTGAAATGTTTAGTTATTATGGAAGTTTATTAGAAAAATTAAAAAAATAATTTAGTTATTACTTCTTTTTTCATCAAATTTAGTTTATAAACAGATGACCATAGATGAATGTGTAATAAAATCTTAAAATAAGATTATACACCATTTTAGACATACTAAAAGAATCGTATTTTATTTCTTCAATTTGGTAATAATGCAGGAATATTCTGAACCATAATGAATTAAACAAAATCCCATTTAAGAAAACTAAAATAGTGAAAAGAGAGCGCACGCATACACAACTGTCATTAGTAAAAGTTTGAGAGATATTGGAAATGGGAATGACCTAGGTGTTTAGGGTTATTAAATCTTTTTAATTTAATAAACGAATAATCATAAATTTATTGTTGAATTATATAAGATTGATATTGTTAATCAACAAACTCATATTAAACAGTAACAGTATTTTAATGCAAAATATATTTGTTGTTAAATATAAACATATTTTCTCATTATTTTCTTTTCCAAAACTAAAGAGTACAAAAAATATTGTTTAGCGCATCAAGGTAACTAATGTTTAAGATCTGAGAAGTACATGAGTTATACATGATTTTAAATTATATTTTTTGTGATTTATTTATTAATTGTTTAAGCTTTTAGATGCTATACTCATCATTTTCTATTAGTGTGCCAGACCCCAAAAACAATCAGTTATCCAAAACAATCTTGCATTTTCCAAAAAAGTAACCCTTATCCATATTCAAAATTAGTTCCATGCCACTTTTAATTTGCTTAACTTTACAAAGTTTTGTAGAACAGATGTGATATCATCGTTTACTTTTAATCAGTGGCACACACAAGAGAAGAGGGGAGTGGGTCTCGTGTCAGACCCTCAGGCCCTTGTTTTTGTTTTTTTATTGATTATAATCCTATGTATATAAAACATAAAATTTAATAAAGTATTTGTTATTAATTTTTTTTTTACTAATTGCTGTTGATTATTCATTCAATAGTTACTTTTTTACTGTTTTTGTTCCCAAAAATCGACAAAATCAAAAAAAATATGTTGGGCGGCGTATTGGAGCATGATACGAGACTAGTGGACTTTCGACCATGGACCCCTTCCTTGAAAAATTCATGTATGCGCTACTGGCTTTCAACATACAAAAATTAGCAAGTAGTTACTTAGAATGAGATGTGGCAATATTTCATTTTCTTTGTCAGATTTATTTGAAACGAAAAATTCGATCTATCAAAAAAATTACAGGTTCTATTAAATAAGTATCGAAATCACATAACTTTCAGGAAGGTCATACTTCATACAATCTGACAACTCGATGAACTTGTGTTGAAAAATTGATATATATATAATTTTACTGATAATTATACTCCTTCGTTATGACAGATTTTTTAAGTGATTAAGTTTTTGCAAACTGCAACTTTTTTAATTCCTCAAATTATTTTTCGATCTCTGGGCAGAGATTTTTTAAGCTTTTTTCGTGTCATTTCCAATTAGGATAATTTCATGTGAGCACTAATAAGTTTGTTATTACTCAACCTTTTTTTTTCGGATGTTTTTGTTGCACTCGCATAGGCGAGTTTTCATCTCACACCATCCTGATCATTCCTTGTACCTTTTTTCGGTTTTTATTAAGATCTTAAAAACTAAATTTTAAAATTTTGATGTGGTATTACTAATTCAAATTACAGCAATGGATTTAAAGGTAAAATGTTATACATATGAGGATTAAAAAATAATAAGATATTAGAAAAATTTTCACAGCTATCCAAATTGCAATAGAAAGAGATTGGAACGCGACAGGTCTAAGAGATCCGGTAATTTTCTCTAATGGTATTTATTTGATCTGCCTTGTTTACGCTATTGGAAAGTATATTTACAAAATCTTTGACTTGAATCGTGCTGAAAAGATACTTCAAAGTTTAAGAGCTTTTCTACTTATAAAAAATGGAATGTACATTGTGGGAATTGCAAGATACATGTTAATGTGTATCAACCATATTTGTGAAGTTAAGTTACATACGTAAACATTTATTAATTGCGAATAGATTTTGAAAACCAAGGATCTTGTTCACTAATATGTGCTCGGACGGAACTTAAGAGGTTTCCAATCATCTTATAAATGATGCTTAATTAAACACACAGGGAGTGAAATATGTTCAAAGGAGAGTCAGAAATTCTAACTATATATTTCACTAAATAAGGGGAATTGCTCATTACCTTTTTAAGTATTTTTTTTAAAAAACTTTCGTGGCTGTCATGTTTTTTTTTTGTCTAACACCAAAAGCAGAAAATGTTTTTTGCTAGAAATGTTTACTTTTTCCCTAAAGATGTATTTTGGAAAAAAAAATTCTCCACTTCGTAGTTTATTTAATTAAGTTATGCCAGTTATTTAATTCCCAGAATCATAGAAATTAATTTCTTTAAGGAATTTAAGATAACAGGAGCATGGGGCACTTGAAGAAAACAAATATAAAAAATACTTTTTGGCTTAAATATTTGTTACATATAAATGTGCTAATTATGCTATAATTATGAAACTATATTAATTTTTATTACACGTATTGAGAAGAGCATAAAAGATATATAAAAGGAAAAGTTTATTATACTGAAATGAAAAACTATTATATTTTCTGAAACTCTCGTTGATTTAGAGAAGAAAGGGTCATAAGTACATTATTACTACATTCAATACAAAGTTCTTGTACGGGAAAGATGTGGGGGGCACGAAAATTCGGATTGGAAATTGGGTCACCAGTATTGAAAGTTTGAAAAGCATTCTATTAAAGTATCCGACTAACCTAAAACCATGATTTTTTTAAAAATTGATACTTTTTTAATGATTTGTTATAGGTCATCTTACTAGCTTCATAAAAATACCAAGTTTTTTATTTTCCATTCACTAGAACAAAAACTACAAGTGTTTTAGTAAAAGCAGATGCTATCATTTAATATAAGATGTCAAACTTTTAAGATGCGTTTTACTAGAAATGTGTTTTTTTTAAAAGCTCAAACGATGACAGAGCGATTGCACAAAAAGTTTTTAAAAGGATTATTCGTGTATGTTCTGTATAGCAATAGAAATATTTTAACCGTCAGGTTTGTCAATCACTATTTTATTGTAAAATTTGCAGTCTCGTTTGTGAATATAATCACTGTTTTTTTTTAAGCAATTTCATATAATAACTGATAAAATGCTCTAGTTTTTGTAAAATTAAAATATCTCTTATCCTTAAAGTCCTTTAAAAAAAGAATAACACATTAATACAACAAAATTGAAAAAATGAGAATTTGCCCATTCACTATTTGTACTATTTTTTATGTAATTTGTTGTCAATTTTTTCATTTTTTCCCATTTTAGTAGTAATAATTCATTTTTCTCTTCTTAATTTTTTAACCCTTTTTTTTCTCAAAATGTGCTAAATAAATCTAAAACCACAAACACAAGTCTCCATAATTCTATTTTTTAAAAAAAACACATCGTAGCAAGTAGTCGGATACCTTAAGATGAAGTTTCAAGAGTAGTTTACAAAAATAGGCATCTAATTAGAAAGTAAATCATATTTTCAATACTTCTGTTATCGTGGAGGAGCTGTTCTTAAAATTAAATAAACTCAATGAAGATGCTTGGTCTCACATTGAATTTTCATGACTAATCACGTTTAGTATATTCATTCGTGTTAGTCAACGTTACTAATAAGAAAAAGGAGAAAATCTAAATAAGTTCCCCCTTCATAATCCGTTTTTGATTTAAAAATTTTTTTCACTGCGTATTTACATAGTCTTGGTTATAAATATAATGATGGGATGAATTTTATCAATTCACTGGTAGGCGAGGATTATTGAAGTAGCTTTAACTTTAATATATTAAGTTTTTTTTATACTTGACAGCTGATTTTACTTCATCTATATTTATCCTCTGCGAAACTGTACGCGCGATAAACATTTAAATTTACATAAATGTGTGTTCATGTAGCAGCATATTTATATGCATTTAAATGTATATCAAATTGTTTTGTCCTGACTTGATGTAAATCACAGAGATGCATGATGTATATAAAAACAAAGTTTATATAAACAGTTATTTTGTAAAACAGATCAAAAGTGCAGATTAAAGTTAAATAAATTAATACATGAGTTGGATAAATAGAAAAAGTAAATGATAACAAAAGTAAATTAATGAAATAAGCAAATAACAATGAGTATACCAGATATTAGGAATGACAAAGAATTGAAACATTAAGAGGGCATGGTACGATTTAAGCAAAAATTTTTAATTTAAGGATTTTTATAATTTTTTTCGTTTCCTCCTATGTGTGTATACTATGTAAAACAGATTTTGTGCTCAACATTTCATAAAATGCCAGCCATATAATTTTTTTAAGGAAAAACCTTGAAATTTGTGAAGTGAATTTAAAATGCCATTCCTCCTACAAAAAATTACGTACACGCATGAAGTTTGATTTTCAAGTAGGTCACACACACACACACTACGTATAACAAAAGTTGGTATGGGCTTTACGATAACATGATTGGTATTTGTACAATACCTCTTTTTATGAATCATTATTGAAAATTCCTTAAAAAATGTATAAATTCTGTGTTCAATTATTTTTAAGAAAATAAGTATAGCTTTGATTCCAAAATGCATGCCAACATTTTTTACGTGTACTATTGGTAATAAGTGAAAAAAATTCAAAGCATTAGGCACAATGGAAAAAAAGCCTTAGCATTTTAAATGAAGACAAACCAGTTATTTTATCTTTCTGAGATAGGAAAGTTTAAAGTTTTGATATGCCATAGAGGGATGGGAATAAAAACGAACGTAATGCTATCATAATTCTGTGTTGTTTTTTAAGTTTACAGCTTTCAAATTTGGTGAGGTTACAGAAAAATATATAAAGAATAATTTAGGCTAAAAAAATTAAATTTGATTTTTTGACCGATTTTGGTCAATTGAATGGGACTGTGTCCCCTTAATTGAGAATATATATAAAAAAAATTGGGAAATAATTATTTCCAGTGAGAAATCTATGACATATATAAAATCATAATAAATTGATAGAACAGAATCAAAATGAAACCTTGTATGATACATATACTACACTTTACCAAACTTAAAAAACAGTCTTAAAAGCAATATCTAAGAGAAATATAATTCATTTTTGTACATGGTCTCTCTAATTTATTATTGTTCAATATAATACCATTTTTACCCTAATTTTATTTCTAATATTTAGAAAAAAAATATTGAAAAAAAATATGGCAGTGCTTATGGCATTTACAATTTTTAGCGCAAACTGATTGTAAAGTCGGTGCTAGCCTAACTCATTTGTTAAACATTTATGGATAGTTGTAATAATGTTTTAGTTTCAACCTGGCAATTTTTTTCAGAATGTATGATATATATAAGGGTCTAGGTATTATCTCGGAAACTTCAAAGTAGTATAGTTTTGGAGAAGTCTCTTCAAAAATTCCATAACACAATATATGCTAAAAATTGTTTGTAGCTAAAATAGAGGGCTGCGGTAACCTAGTGGTCAAGGTATCGGATCATGGCAGGAATGTCATCAGTTCGAGCCCAGTACCACTAAAGACTCGCCGTGTAGGAAAGAAATGCGCGTTAAATCTGTCGAGAGCTCAAACGTTCTCCTTTTGGTGTAGTGTGGTAATTAGGAGGTGTCGTCCTCGTCACTTGACCATGGTTCAAAATTACGAGGTCTGTCACCAAAGGCCCTGTGTAGCTGAACAATGCGACGTTTAATATTCACTCATTAATTCATTCATGTATCTAAAATAGTTCCTGGATATGTCCTAGTTGGGAACGGAAAAAACTCCTGTTGTCACAAGACATCTGGTGTTATCTTATTTGAAATTTTGACCTCCTTTAAGTCAAGTCCTAACCCGAATCCACTATCCTCAAAATGTATACCAGGAGGATGATATCTAGTCTTACAAATAAATTAATTTACATTTTTCATATGAAATGCGAAAGACATTGAACAGGAAAATTATTCCCCTTAAATGTATGCCTTTTTATAAGTTACAATTATAGTTACATTCAAATTTTTTTACCTTAAATAGGTACAAATAACTCTCTAAACATCTTGCTTAAAATTTTGTTCAAAATCTGTCTTTAGTTCCCGAGATATATCCAGAAACTTAAAATATAGTACTTTCTTTCAATGATCCCATATAACTCTCCGAAAATTTCAAAAAGCATTTTTAAGCCTCGTATTAATAAAAGAAAGGAATTTGTAGTATAAACTTTGTCATATCACAGAAATGCTTGCAATCATTAAACACAGTACAATCCGGAGTAGAACGCGCATCTATATTTTCAAGCTGTAATTTTTAGTTTTTATGTATACTCGCCATATAACGCGCACCCCTCTTTTTTTTACAAAGAAATCAGAAATGCATGTGCGCAATGCTTTTATAGTTTGAAGTAATTTATTCTAGGCATTATTACAAGATGTAGTACAAAAACAGTGAACTTTTTAAATTGCAACCCTTAAAGTTCATGCATAATGTTATTTCTTTCAATGAAACAGTATTTCGATACATATAGAAGTCTAATTTTTTCTATGCTCATTCTTTTCTTTTTTTTTAAATTATTTTTAAAGCTCTAATTTTTATACCGGGTGTAAAACGCACCCCCGAAAATTTCGATCTTATTTTTTGAGTTAAAAGGGCACGTTGAACTCCAGATTTTAAGATCAATAAATAAGCTTCAAATAAGTTTACTCAAGCAAGCTTTCAATCTTCTAAATAATACTACTGTATAGTCATTTACTCACTCCAGACTTAGGCGCCAAGATTACTGGAAAATCAGACGTTAGACTTCCTTTACCACTTCAATACTAGTATATTAACCATCACGCCCTATTAGTTAATTTATTAGTAGTGACTGGCAATAGTTAGAATTACTGCGGTTCACATCTATAATAACAGAATTAAAACAAAATCTTTGTGAATGTTACCAATACAATATATTTAATATTTTTAGTAAAAAAAAATGTCATTTATGAAATATGAAAAGAAAAATATTTTTAATTGAGACAAGCAACACAAATATTATGTTACAGAAAGGAGATTTCAAGTTTGTTGATTGTTTTGTCTTCCTTATTTTATACTTGTGTTCATTAATGCTGCATTTCTTTTACTTAATCGCTCAAAATACAAATATAATTGGCTAATTATTTTTTTAAATTTTTCTGCCATTAAAATAATTTTGAATTACTATTTAGTTCCTAAAAATAGCTGAGAGTTTTGCTTGCTGAAGTTTATTTGGATTCGAATAATGTAATTTTGGTAAAAAAAAAAAAGCTAAGATGTACAGAACAAGCTAAAACTGAAACAACCTGCACAGTCTGCATATTTAAAAATAAGAAAGAAAAAAAAAAGATAATAGCTGAATTGCGTATTTAATGCATGTCATAAGTAATTAAAAGAAAATAAGCAACAAATATATGTATAAAAGATGAGTGGGATTCCCCAAGCGTTTCTTCCGAAAAACACTTATTCTGAAAAAATATACAAATACTGAAAAAATCTCTTAATTGTTCAATGGAAGAACTCCTAAATATGATTGTGTTCAGATGTACTTAATATTTCCAATTAGAAACATTTACTTTCAAATATTAAAAATAGAGAAAACCTAAGTGAAGTGATAACCTTAAAGAAATAAACTTCTCGAAAACGGAATAATTTTTTTCTTCCTTTTTAAATTTATTTTAAATATTTTGTAATTAATTTTTATTGTAAGGCATGTATTTATTCTACTTTTAATACATATACAAGCTAACTTTGAAATACAACGTTTCTTATTCAAATCAGAAATTAGTCTACTACCGTTATGTTTTTTCGCTTTTAAAAACTAATGGGCTTAATTCATGAAATCACATGATAAAAACAAACACGTGTTTTCCATTGAATTCAAAACAAACATTAAACTAATTGTACTTGTTCTATTTTTAAAACTCAGATAAAATTTCAAATTTCATATTAGGGTAAAGATGTTTAAATGTTAGGAAAAAAAATTCTTCAAAAAGATTTTTTTAAATTAAAAAAAAAAAAGTCGTATTTTATGCTTATACTTTTAAATAAAATGCATTTTGTATACAATGTACTTTTTAAGAGAAAGTTTCTACAAAGAGCAAAACTTGGCAACACCGGAGAGCGTGAACTGATTAGTTGGAAACACAATATAGTTTTTATCGTGTGGCTATGACGTCACTTGAGTTTTTGAATTGATTGGCTGGAATCACGTGGCTTTTACTATCATGTGACTATGATGTCACATGAATTAACCTAATTGATCAGGGAATTGATAAATAAAAAAAATTAAGAGCTTTAAATTGATGTATTAATTCAAAACACAAAAGGTCTTTTGAAAATTAAAGTGTTTACTATGTTTTTTAAGGTGCGGAAATCGCGTTTTTAGTTACCATGTTTAATCTTTTACATTTAATAACAATATTTTTCAAGAGTTTTTATGAAGATTATTGTAAAGAATTTTTTATAGAGCTATGTGCAAAATGTTATTAATTTAAAAGTTTTAGTTATTTTTTTTATCTAGATTGTCAGATTTTTACACCACCATAACTTATAAACATTTGTGAGGAACTTTGTGAAATATAAGAGGGCCGCGATAGCTCAGTGGTCAAGGCATCGGATCATGGCTGGGATTTTCCATTGGTGTGGTGTAGTAGTTAGAGGAACGGGGGGTGCCAGCTCAGATGTCGTGCTCGTCACTTGACCATGGTTCAAAATTACGAGGTCCGTCGCTAAAAGCCCTTATGTAGCTTAAAAGTGTGACGTTAATATTCACTCACTTACAAAACATAAGCTCACATGTCGTTCACGTCCATTGACTATTTTTTTAAATTAACATATATCTCCCCAATTAACTTTGCTTGGCATCTAAATAGTCAAGAAATTTGAGACCTCGAAATTCCTTGTAATTTTACTGTAACTGTTTCTTTAACACAGTGAACATAATAGTATAGCTTTGGTTTAATTATTAAATATATCATATTCTGTTCAGTTGCCTTAATAAAGTCGTGGCCACTGTAGCCGAGTGGTATAGGTATCGGACCGTGGCATACCTTCTCACGAGTTCGAGCCCAATACCACTAAAGACCCGCCGTGTAGGGCAGCGATGCACGTTAAATCTGTCGAGAGCTGAAACGTCCTCCCGTTGGTGTGGTGTGGTAGTTAGGAGAGTGGGGTGCCAGCTCAGGTGTCGTCCACGTCACTTGACCATGGTTCAAAATTACGTGGTCCGTCGCCAAAAACCGTCGTGTAGCTAAACAGTGCGACGCTAATAATCAATCAATCAAGCCTTAATAAAGTCGTAAATGTTAGAGGCATTATACTTTTTTTTTCTTTTCCTTTTTGGGTGAATACAATATTACTGAAAAAAGTTGGTAGGGGTTAGTTGTAAAGTTAGCACAGGGTTTTTCCCTCCATTGATATTGTGTTTAAATTTAAAATTATTTAAAAAGAAAAAGGTTTCGATGTTTTATTAAAATTTGGAATAATTTGATATTATTACGCATACCTATTAATAAAAAAAAAGTACATTTTAAAAGATAACTAAGCTCTCCATATTTTGTTTTTCACAGTTACACAGAAACCAAAATGCTTGTAAGCTATTTCGTATTTTTCGTGTCTTTACTTATAAAAACAAACAAACTTAGGACATCAAATATTTTTTTCAGAGATTGCGTAGCGTGGTTTTGCATTATAAAAAATAAGATTATTATTTCTTTAATAAATAATTATTTGTTTACATTTTCATTTAAATTTTAAACAAAACCAAATTTTTTTAATAATAAATTTTTCTTTGTGTTACTTTAATTAGCAAATATTATTTAAATATATTATGGAAATTGAAAGTTAGCCAGTACACATTAAGCGATTAAAATAATTACTCATTTGATGATATTTATTTGATATATTTAGCGCCCCTTTAGCGAAAACTATCATCTTTAACTATTAAAGCAAAGCTAAAACTTCCTAAGTGCCGTTCGGATACATTGTTGGATAAGATTTGCTGATTATGTATGTCCAATTTTACATATGGGATGCTAAGTATACGTATTTAGTGCAGAGTTTCAGATCATACTTGTCGAATACTCATCATATTTAATGGAGAGCCAAACATGAACAAACTTTCAGCAATTCCCCTTGGTATTAAAGGGTATTAATGATCGATTACTCTGGAGGACATTAAAGCATGGAAGTAAAGATATTCAAAGGAGAGCCCATTTGGTATTACAGCACAATGTAGTGAAGAGAGCTACGTTAATGAATTGCTGTTAATGGTTTGCTTGGTTCTAAGGTATGTGACTGGGTATGGCACTGTGAATTTAAAAAGGGATAAAAATGAAAAATGCTCTTTAGAGGCATTTAATGTCTTTTGAATTAGAATTTGCAGGTGGTTATCAAACTAATGGAAATACCTGTGAATAAAAATTACTATTTTTAAATGCGCTTCGTAAGCATTAAAATACAATAATAGTCATATATATATATCAGTCCCCAGGCCTGCTGGTAAAATGAGGAGGGCGTCATCTCTATAATAACGTCTTTATTTTGCTTCAATCACATAATATTTAACATGGCGGCCCTTTGGCACGCAACCAAGTAGAACAATAGACAACAATTCGGTGAGCAGTCACCAGCTACGCCTTTTCGAGTATGGATCTCCTTCGTCTCTCAGTGCTCACTCCACCTTTAAATAGGCTTATTTACCCACAAATCTCTTCGCTATAGTAAGGAGTTCGCTCTATGTGTTTATGTATTACTTACTTAATTTTGAAGCTAAACTTTTCAAACCTGTCATATATATATATATATATATATATATAGAGAGAGAGAGAGAGAGAGAAAGAGAGAGAGAGAGAGATGAATGTATTTTGCAAGTTTTATTTAAGTTCTGTAAGCCTTGGTGTTTTTGCAAAAGCATAAAATGTCGGATTTTTTATCTTTTCAAAGAGTAATATTGTAACAGCCCGTATAGCTGAAGCAAATGTGATCGAAACACTTCGATTTTTAGTTGTTTGTAGAGGCACAGTATCTAAAGACATGACAACATGCACACAACTAGGCAAGAAAAGCTCGACAACGCGAAATAGAGGACGAAAGGAAATGTTCAGTGAAAGAGACCGACTGGTATTAAAGCGAATTGTATAAAAGTGAATAATTGCACACACAGCAAAACAGAATAGCATAGCTCAATCAGCATCTGTATTCTCCAGCATCAGTGATTACAGTTAGAAGGCCCCTTCATAAAACCGACCAAGGAACTTATCACAGATGTTAATGCCAAACGCCATCTACAGCTGTGTCACACTCACACAACTTGGTCGATTGAGAAATGGAAAAAAGTATTATGATTTGATGAATCATCTTTCACATTTTCCTCTACAACAAGATGGGGTACGTTTGGACATAGTATCAATCGTAACTCTAAAAGGAAGAATCACTGGGGAGAAGTAAAGAGGAATTTCAGTTATATATAACTAGGTCCATCCTATGTCATCTTCGTTTCTTGCACGAGATGGAATTTTGCAGGATAATAATGCACCTATCTGTTCCACGTGGCTTGCCCAATTATGGTTAGACGAACACGAGAATGAAGTTAATCATTTACCTTGGCCCGCGCAGTCACCTGACCTCAATATAATTGAACCATTATGATATATTTTAGAGCGTTTGATATGTGTAATCGATGCCCTCCACCGACATTTCTCCCAGAAATTTCATAATAACTTCATGAAGAATGGAGTAATGTGTTCCTTTAAAACAATTCATCACTTTTGTGAATTCATTCCTCAGCGAACCTAATCTTTATAACATGACAAATGTGTTCCTACACCATACTAATAAAGTATAAGGTGCTTCCATTATTTTGATAACCACCTCTAAACATATAAAATTGTTTTAAGAATAATATTATGTTAAAAAATTATTAAAAGCAGTTTTTTTTTGGCAAAACAAGAAGATAGAAATACATATTTTCAAAACCTACTCCTATTATGATAAATATTTTTATAATAAGAATATTTGTTCTATGTATTACAAAGACTTCTGTACAGAGCTTAAGTGAAGACTTTTGAAAAATTCATTTTATTTTCAGACTTTCACTCGAGTAGAAGCACAATAGTTTTTTTTTAATTAAAATTTTTGTACTATGTTGTATTAATGTATATCAATAAATCCCCTTCTAACTCTTATATTTAAAAATCCTAGTTCTGAATCTAAACAGAAGTCTTACCTGTATATAGGAAACATAATCATACCAAAAATATAACTTATGAAAGGAGAATGTGTTGAAAATGTGGAAGTCTTCATTTTTTGCCACTAAAATTGCATTTAAATAGTTTTTTTTATTGTTTTATTGAAATAATATACCTAAAGCAATTTTATCTGCATATTCTAACTCTACTGGCAGTAAATAAAAAAATATATTTATGTATACACTTCTTCCAATTCATGGTTTTGAACCAAGTTCGATACCGGGAATAATTTGCTTTTTCGAAAAGCGTTCGCTTAAAACTATTGTAAAATTTTGTGAAGATATAGTAGTCTATATATACCATTTTCACAGATTGCCACGTGTACTGACTTTGTTATTATAGTCAAAATATTTTGCCTCTATCAAATAAATATTTGTCAAAAAAGGTACTTATAATAACTTCCCCAATTATCATTAAATATATAAATAAATATAAAAGTGAATGATGATGCAGAACCTTTTCCCCTTAAGTCTTAGAATGAATAAAAACGCACAACACCAAGTACTTAATTCCTACATATTACTTATCATCATTGAATATATATATATATATATATATAATTAAGTTCTCATGATTTTCTAATAATTTAGAAAGAAATTTTCCTTAACCCGCGATCACTCGCGCGTGGTGTTCTGTACACCCCAGCAACAAGAAAAGCCTCCTACAATTCTAAAAATAATGCGCAGAGCCACGATTTTTTCTGTAGCTGCCCATTTTAGGTCATTGAACCTTCAGACCTGATGTAATCAATCTCGCTATAACGATTGGAATATAACGACCTTCAAAAGTTTATTTGGGGTGCTGAGAACACCCCGCGAGTGATTGAGTTATATTTTCGTACTCGAAGCATCAACGGAAAAGTACGTTTTACTCTTTCCGCTTACATTTTTTTTTTCAAATACATTAATATGCATGAATATTTTATTTAAAATTTCAATAAATGTGGTATAAAATTAATATAATTCTATAAAATAATTGTAAAATACAATTTTTTTTAAAAAAATTTCAAAACGTTTTCTAGAAATTATGACAAAAACTCCATGGGAAAGGGAGAAATAGCGACTTTGTCGTCTATTAGATACAGTATCAACAGATTGAAAAAATGAACTAAGTGAATTCGATGACTGCGTGATTTCGTAACCAAAGTTGGAGAGATGAAACTTGAAATCGTAAATTTTTATAATACAGGTGGTGTTGATACCTCTGATGAAATGTGCAGTATATATTATGTATCGCGAATATGTAACCTTTGGCCATTGCGAATATTTTATCATGTACTTAATACCGCAGGAATTATAATGCTTCCTTTGTCTATCACATTCGGTTCTTCCTGAAAATAAATGAGATATTCAATATAATTAGAGGAGATTAGAATGGATCTTGTGCAGCCACAGTGGGATATGAGATCGGATTTCCCAAACCTTAACAAAACACTCAAAAGAAGCTTTACTGACACAGAATATATTAAAAAAAGCATTAATCCCCCTAAAAAAGGGGTGCTGCACTGCTTGTCCACTGGTAAAAGATGTAAAAATTATTTGTTTTTGTCTTCAATGTAAGAAAAATATGTTCTTAAAGCATATGAATAGTCTTCTCTGAATGTTTGAAAAATGATTAAAATATTATTTTTCTACTTTTTACTATCCTTATCATTAATTATAAAGTATATTTATTACTGGTATATTCGTTTTACTTGTTTTACTTGTGGTTTATGAAAAAATATAAAATTGTTTACTTCAAAATGAAAATTTTGCAGGTTTAGTTTAAATTAATGCTAGTCTCATTTGAATGCAATAAATTTATCAATTTTGTTTGTATAATACAAAAAACCTCTTATACTTCATAAATATATATCATAATTGAGAGACTTAAAAATTTTTTCTTATTTAAATACACGTGTTAAGAGTTTGGGGTGTTTCTACACCCTGCGAGTGACGACGGTAGAAAAACAGGCGCGAGTGACCGCGGGTTAAAGAAGTGGGGAAAAAACTATTTTTTTTATTATTATTATTATGTTGGAATTTTATATTCTTTTTTTTCCCCCTTATTTTGCACTGAATATATTGATGGCAATTTTTTCAGATACGTGCTAAATAAACATAAGAATCAAGTAGGAAAAGAAGATAAATTTCTTGGTAGACATAATTAAAAATTTAAAAATGATTACTCATATTTTCTGAAATATGTTTATAATTTAATAGCCTTTATTAAGCCTTCCTCTAATGATTTGTAAAACAAATACTACGCTTTAAGAATTCTTCGGAAATGCAATCGTATAAATATTTAAGTGTATTACCTCGTAATACAGATTCATATTTTTTTTTTATTTTTGAAATAACAGTTTTGAAACAAATCCAAGTATTGTTTGTTTCCTTAACGTTAAGATAAAAATATATTTTGTTTTCAATTTCAATAGAGAATGTTGGTTTTTTTTGTAGAAATATCCAGTTTAATAGCTAAAAATGCATAGCATGTAACAAAAATTATTGCTGAAATAATAATTAAAAAGGCGTATTTAGCTAAGTACTTTAATGACAGTTTTAATACTGAATTCTTAATTTTTTAAAACAAGCAATTACACGAACTTTTTATAGGGATTATATCTTTTTGTTACGAAATATCTTTTTAAGCTAAGAAATTTTTGCGCAAATTTCTTATAGTGAATCAAAATAAAATATTCATAAAGCAGGATTTTAGATTTTTCAATTGGCCAGAAAAAAATAAAATACAAATATTATCAAATTATCTTTACGAATGTGCCAGCAAAAACTCATTTTTATTACATAGAAATTAAATTTTTTTCTCATTTTTTCAGTAATGAATTTATTCAAAATGATACTGTGATATAACTAATTGCTAACCAAACCAGAATTTATCAATCCGTTAAAAATGAAGTATTTTTGCAATATGTTCCTATGTAATATGTACATATGTAATTTCCCTAAACACGTTTACTGTCAAGTTATTTTCTTGATTTAAATACATAAATTTTCAATTTTGTTCTTTCCAAAAATCAAACAAGTTTAGTAAAAAATAAAATACAATTAGTATTTAAAAATTGATATTTTGAATTGCATGCATAACCGTTTTTAAGGTTTTATATTTAATGCATATTCGCTTGAGGTGGGTGCCACATACCATAATAGTGATAAAGTTCGCTTGTAGTGTGGTACAACTGACTAGTTATGTGGTATAACAGAAAAAAACTACTCCACTTCCAACAAGCCAAGCTAACAACAGCAGCAATATCGTAGTTTCAAGATAGGTAGTGGAGGATCCAGTCATGGACCCACACACACACACACACCACACACAGTCTCCTGTGAAGTTCAACTTACAACTATAACTGAAAACACATTTCCAAGCATAGATTAACTCCGCAGCTATTACAACAGCATCGTGTTTCCTTCCTTACCTCTCTACCCTTTTGCGTTCTTTTTTGAACTACGAACTTTGCAATGTCTTGTAGTCTCATGTTTCGTAGGAGTAGGAGGAATATGGGACGTAAAATGTCGTTAAATAAGATAGGCAGGTTTGTCTAATGTAGGTGATCTGTCAAAATTCTTTTGTCCAGAAGCCGCATCATCATATTTATTAAAACGCTTTTCTACAGCTTAGATATGAAATTGTAAAAAAGTAATACATTTCCCAAATACATTTTTAGAGAGTAAAAATTGAGTTCCAAAGTATCTTATATAGTAAGTGTAAAAATATCGTTTTATAATATTTTTCTGGCCTTTTTGGATTGTCAGCTGAAAAGATATTCCTCGATTACAGCGATCTATACCACCCATAGAAAATGTAGTCTAAAACGATCTTTGACTTGAGTATATCTACATTTTTTTTTATTTTTGATGTTGATCATGGAAGTACCCTGAGTACTGCTCCTTAAATACACAGCTTTCTTATCTTTCCACCTTGTTGCCAAAATATTACCTTTTTCAAAAATATGATTTGACCTTTTATGTAACTGAAGTTTAAATGAGCTTCTTCCGATATGTGTTCATGTATAACAATAAGATGCCCTAAAACATTACCCCTTATAATACTCGGAAGTGACATTTTGGGGCACTAGTGCAGTGTCCAAGACAGTATCAGCCATGACAGTTAAATGTTTAATTTATTATTTTACCCAATCGCTTTAAACATTTCCATTAAGTTCTCATCATAACTGATTGCAATATTGGAATGTTGTCGATTTGAATCTTGGCAGGTGAGGAAAAACTACTGGTTCTGTAGTAAACAGGAAGAAAGAGAGGTGAACATTTAGATCGTATTTGTCTCACAATTATTCTTTTCAAAGCACTTGTTATACTTCAACATTTCGTGGCTAGCAGGCTATCCTCAACTTAGTCCTAATGAGTGTATTTGAGACACACTCGGACTACGCGTATCTACTAGACCAAGGCAATCTGTTACTCGGATAATAGGGGCATCTGAATTCGTCAAGAGTGGAACAGTATTAGTCTCATCGATTTCCTCATCAATAAGTGCTACTTTAAGACGAAATATTATCAGTCGTTTAGTTTAAACAGGAAGCACCATGCACACATACCCCATACCATCCATACAAAAGAGGTGTGTGGCAGTCTTAGCAGTTTGTGGGAGGGACCACACATTATATTAAACATCCTGTGTCTTTTTTATCGATTCTCAAGCTGCCATTTTGTCTATAAATTCAAGGTATATTGAAAACGAACTAGTTCATTCTTGTAGAACGAAGTTAATTGAACTTGGGGAAGTCTAAAGAAAATATTGCCCTCCACAGTGGATCCTCTGCCATTGTTACATTTCTGGACATGAGCAGGCAGATAGACTTGCTAAAGCGGGATCTCTTATGTCCTAAACCTCACTCTACTTTGCCACTGCGTAACATCAAAATAATCATTTATAGTGAACTGCATATTAATAGAGCATCCTTGTATGGTGATGTAGCTATAGGTAAAGGGTTAAATAACTTGCTCAACAAAAGTAGTAGAGTCCTCAGTTCGCTGTCTCGATCTCTTGGAGTTATGTGCTTTCGTTTACTTACTGCACATGATTATTTGCAGAAGCATTTACCTCGCATTCGAGTAAGGGATTCGGCTAGTTGCCCTCTGCACCATCAGGGTGAAATGGATGGTGAACACCTCAGGCGCACTTCTCTATTGTTTTAAAGTTTTTGAAGACAACTCAAAGGAGCTAATTTGAATTCTTTTTATGCTTCATCTTCACTTTATTGGGCTGCTCGTCGAATAATGGCAGAGATGCCGAAGATGGGAGTAGGATAAAAAAAATATATATTAAATATCCTGTATCATTTCCAAACGATCACATTTTGTCATTTGCAGAGAAACAAATTATTGTCCTGAAGCATCATTTTTCATGCACTTTATACCATTCCAAAGAGTTTAAAATCAAATACAATTGGTTTTTTTTTACTTCTTTTTGTCTGTATTGCGTATTGTTACACATGCATTCACCATTTCATGTCCATGCATGGCTATACCGCAACGGTTTCTTCACTTATATTTTGCTTTCCTAATTTTTTTTGAGCAATGTATTTATTGAAATACATTGTACTTCATGCATTTATTCTTTATAAATACACTTAAAATCGCAATCCGTATGAAACACTGTCCAAAATGACTAGTGGAAACTTGGTTGAATTAAGAAAATTGTTGATAAAAAAATCTTTTGCGTTAATATAATTTTTTAGTGGTATTTAAAATGCCTCACCAAACTAGTTAAGGGTTACCAAAATAAAAGCCTTATTATTGAAAAAAATCCATAAATTTAGCGTGTACTATATTCAGCATTTTAAACATAGCTATATATGAAGGAAAGAATACTGACACTGATTAGTTTCATAACAGATTGCTTTTGCCATCTTGTTAAACACACTGATTGATTGACAAGTTGGAATTAATGTCTTACTCGCAGCTACATGAAAACTAAGCAAAGAAAAAATTCCATTAGTTTAAAATAATAATAATCTGCAAGGACGATAACTTATTCGGGCCTTATTCTCCTAAAGCATGAATTAAAATTGGGATTTTAAACGCTAATTGAAGTTGGAGAGCAACATCATTATTTTGTATAGGCTGCTTATTTAGTAAATTTATGAATTAAAATTGATATCGCTAGGTATGAAACTCGCCGCTTATGGTAAGGTGACTGTAGAAAGTGTCCTGGCTTTCGAATAAATAAATTTAGGAACACCTACTTTCTTCTATGATACTGTGTTTAAAAAACAACATTAGCTTCCAAGCATGTTATTCTATTTAATACATAAATTGGAAAAATACTTAATATATTACAGAGAAGATGAAATATAAAACAAACTGACAGCAGAAAAATAAATGGATTGACCCAACTAAAAATATGTAGATTAATACTTATACATAAGTAGTCTAAGTATATTAACTATTCTCTAATCGGAGAATTATTCTATTTGAAAAAGTGCACGATACGTAACAATTGTAACATTAACCATAGTACTGTAGTATGTAATGCTAACCCGTTCACAGGATCATGATCATACATATGTGATCAAGCGTTTCTCCCTCCAGGGCCCACGATATCATACATGTGATTGCGCTTTCCCTTTTCTGACACCCATGATCAAACTGGTGTGATCTGGGTTTGGAACGTTTTTATATTAACTTTTACAAGCACTAGATGTCGGTTGAAGTCCGTTTTTTTCGAATAATGTTTCACAGAACTTTGAACTTTAATATGTGTCCTCGGCTCCGAGTTTTTTCTTAATAAGATCCTCACTATAATGATTAATTAAAAATAAAAACGATGTGTATTAGCTGTTATTTAAAATATTTGTATCAGTTGAAGCCACAGCAAGATTATACTGGAGTAAATTTATCGTTTGGGATTTGAAAAAAAAAAAATTGCAAGTTTTGCTTTTATTTTATTGCTATCATCATGGCGCTTAATTTTTTTTTTATTAAAATGAAAACATTTTTCAATAAATTCGCAATTTTTCTTTTAAATATAACAAACAATTGTGTGCTTTATATTTTCAGATATTATTAATAATATTAAAATTTGCAAATTTAAGATTACTTGATAGCAGTAAAGATTTTGTATAAATTTTTAAATGAAATTAGGCTTATAGCGAGGAAATTCGTCCGGTCTAGTGCGTGTGTATAAAATCGAAGTGTGCGGGCCTGGAGAAACGCTTCGTTCTCCTTCCGCCGGTTCTGAAGGAGATTTAAACATACTACATTACTAAACCATTTGGATCATTTTTAAGCTCGGGTAAATTCGATACAAAGAAGCAACCTATTCAACCCGAATGACATAGGTAGGAATCAAAATCAGAAGACTTCAAAACATTGTTGACGGAAGTTAAAGGGTTCAAAGAACCTGTGTTGTAAATAAGTAATTTAAGTGTTATAATAAGTGGAATGATATTTTATCCATATTTATTCCGTGTTTATAACTGTGTATTTATTGCAATATACGAAGTTAAATACACAGAATATAAGCAATTTCAAAATAAAGCCATCGTAAAGTTTTTAAAAAAAGAGTCTCATTATTTTACTAAGCGAAGACGTATTATTATACACAAGGAAAGATATTCTTTGAAATTCAACAAATAAAATAAAATTAAAATTAGAGAATCCTCATATCTTACACTTTTGAATACTAAACACTTTTTTCACAAGATCACACACACAAACAAAACAAAAATAACTAAACAGTAAACCAAAAATACCTACTTTGGATATTTCGTGATACCTTGTCTTTAAAATGTTTCAAATCCCCATTTGTTTTCCAAATAGTTCAAACACTTAAGCCATTTTCCATTTTATAAGAACGTAAATAATATTACTTTCTTCCTTTCCTTCGCCAATTTGAATTTCTTATATTTATTTGATTAGTGATACAAACAATTACAAAATAAGATATTTACAAAGAACAAGCCTGATTGGATAAAAAAAAGTTATTAAATTAAAATCGCAACCAATAAGAAGCCCTGTCCAAAATGTCTATAAGACATTAAGTTGATTTAAGGAAACTGTTGATAAAGAAACATTTTGCGTTAGTATAATTTTTAGTGGTATTTAAAAAGCATCACCAAACTACTTAAGGGTTACCAAAATAAAATTGTTATCTTTGGAAAAAAAATCAATAAATTTAGCGTTTAGTATATTCAACATTTTAACTATAGCTATATATAATTCAAATATATTAAAATATATGAAGGAACAAAAAGTGACACTAATTAGTTTCGTAACAGATTGATTTTATAATTGCGTTAAACACACTGATTGATTTGGTGTTGTGTGGTAATTAGGAGAGGGGGTGCCAGCTCAGGTGTCATCCACGTCACTTGACCATGGTTCAAAATTACATAGTCCGTCGCGAAAAGCTCTCGTGTAGCTGAACAGTGTGACGTTAATATTCACTCACTCACTCACTCACACTGATTGAATGACCTATTGGAATTGATGTCTTACTAGCAGCTAGATGAAAACTATGCAAGGAAAATCCCGTTAGCTTCAAATAAGAATAAATTGTAAGGACGATAGTTTAGTCGTGCCGTATTCTCCTATTGACATCAATTAAAACGGGGACGTTAAATGCTAACTGAAGTTAGGGAGTAATTGTTAAGAGTAATTGGGTAGTAATCAAAATACAAGCTTTTTAATTATCTTATAAAATATTGCGGATGCAAGATTTAGCAGGAAAAATAAGGCAGATTATAGATTCGAATTTGATTCACTTCCCATTTAAAACTCTTATATCACAACACTTTCTTAAAAAATACTACTATTCAAGAATAAAAATTAAATAAATACTGGGCTAATAAATAGTTATTTTTTGTTCTAAACCTGCCAGTATTGAACACTAAATTGTGTTTCTGAAGCGAACTTGAAGGGTATGGCTTACTCAACTAAGCGTAAATCCCTTCTTTCATCTAATTAGTCCCACTTTAATACTTTGTTCTAAAACGTTTGGCCCTATAAGCTGGTATCAACACTTACACTGTTCCTTAAGCACTTGAAGAAATGATAACGTTTTGTGAGTAAATTTAATTGCTGATAGAAATCCATGAGTTTATTGTAGAAATAAATATATTGAAGATAAAAATATATAAGAATAAAGAAAAGTGAAGGATTATATTGCAATAACCTACAATTGAACTTTAAAAAACATTAACTTACAACAGTGTTTCGTTAAGTAAAAACAAAAGCTATGTGAAAAAACGGTGCATACTTTTTGAAGTGAAAAATAGAAATCTTAATTATAAGTAAATAAAATTTTTCATTCTGGAATTTCTATTCCTGTCTCGACAAAAAAAGCGGCCG
>BMAV01024022.1:141989-152532 GCA_019973955.1 Trichonephila inaurata madagascariensis | reverse complement strand
GTCCGTCGCCAAATGCCCTTGTGTAGCTGAACAGTGCGACGTTAATATTCACTCACTCACCCTTGCATTGACTTTTTACATCAAATAGTCAACAAATTTTTCGATTCCATCCATTTTGTGATCCATTTCACCATTAGAATGTGCGTCTAAATAACTGCGCATACTTTTCATTATATTCCTCATTTGGGATGACGTGGGAACAACAGCTGCTTACTCATTTCATTTTCATCTTCGAAATTTGCATCAATGATATTTTTTGACCTTAGAACAAACTCCAAAATTCATTTATCTACCATAATTGGTTCTGTATACACATGATCATCTAAAGCAACGAATTCTTCCGATGATACAGTAGGACAGTCCAGAAATACAAAAACTTTCTCAAACATTTCATTAAGTATCGGCTCAGTTTCAATACCTTCCTTCTTCAGAAAGTAAATCCTTTTGTGTTAAGAGACAAAAAGCATGAAAATACATAGTAGTTTGCCGAGACCGTTGTACTATTTCGTGTTAACCGATATTTTGTCTTAAGCGTTTTCGCGTTAAACGTATTTCGCTGTATTGTCTTCCAGAAAACTCAAGGGGCTGTAGTAGCCCAGTGGTTAAGGAATCGGATCATGGCAGGCATGTCATGAGTTCGAGCCCAGTACCACTAAAGACCCGCCGTGTAGGGCAACGATGCACGTTAAATCTGTCGAAAGCTGAAATGTCGTCCCGTTGGTGTGGTGTGGTAGTTAGGAGAGGGGGATGCCAGCTCAGGTGTCGTCCACATCACTTGACCATGGTTCAAAATTGCGTGGTCCGTCGTCAAAAGCCCCCGTGTAGCTGAACAGTGCGACGTTAATATTCACTCACTCACTCCAGAAAACTCATGTGACTGTATGTTTAGACGATATTTAAAATCAATTTTTTTTTTAAGTATTATAAGTCGCACGCACAACAAAGTAGAGTAAAATTATAATTGTGTGGTTAGATTTTTCTAGACTAGCAAATTTAGAAATGTGGCTTTTGTAAAAATGTTATATTTGAATTGTAAAAGGACAATGGCTATTTACAAAAACTTATGCTAGAATTAAAAAAAAATCAAATTATTTTCAATATCAATTAGTCCACAAAGAGTAAGAATTAGCACAGCTAAATATTTTTTTAAAAAGAGACAAAGACTGCACCACATATGAAAGAAATATCGAACTGCGTTGATTATGTTAAGATGCTTGAGATAAGACATGTCCTAAGAAGCATAGTTTCTTTTAACCTATTTAGTAGCTGGAAAAGTAAACAAAAATGTCTTTTCTTATAAATACTCCTAGATTCTACAAAAAATTTTGTGTTTCTTACTTGTTTAGATAACACCACGCTTTTTTTTCTGTCCTAAATAAATTGTTTTTAAACTGAAAGATTAAGAGTTTCTCATTTTTACAAATAACAGCCTTTTTAGGTTTTTAATATTTTTTTATTTTGAGTAAATAGGAATATTTTTTTTTTCAAAGTTCTCGAATATAATGATTTTTAAACTAAAAATTATTATTGTTAAAAAATGAGCCTCAATTTTTAAGTCATATATTTCACAATGTTTTCAAACAAAATGGCTCGAGTCGAAATGACAGATGATGTTTGTGTTTTTGAAACCTATTGTAAATTATATAGCACAGTTTGTGATATACAACAAAAGTCTGAAACAATTACAGAGGAAAGAGAGGTTTGAAGTACCTAATGTCTTTTAAAATTGCAATACTTATTAATTGGTTCTTGATTTAAAAAATTTATACATTTGAGTAATATTTATATTTGCTATTATTAAAATGTTAAAGCTTTATTTTCTTTTAAAAAAAAGAAACAAATTTACGCTGTAGAAACCAGGCTATTGATAATGAGTCTCGATCTCAAGAGGCCGAGGTACCCTAGGGGTCAAGGTAAAGGACTCTTGGCTGGCATCTCACAAGTTCGAGCCTAGTACCACTGAACAACCAGTGTGCAGAAGGGGCCAATGCACGTTAAATATGTCGAGGCTCAAACGTCCTCATGTTAGTGTGGTGTGAAAGTTAGGAGAGGGAGTGCCAGCTCAGGTTTCGTCCTCGTCACTTGACCATGGTTCAAAATTATGAGGTCCGTCGCCAATAGCTCTCGAGTAGCTGAAGAGAGTGCGACTTTAATATTCACTCACGCGAAGTTTTTTTAAAAATTGTTTTGTAAATTTTTAATTGCCGTGAGATTAAAGTTGTGCGAGAACAACTGAAGACGAATTATGTAATTATGAGCTAGGATCATCTGATATGAAAGATAATCCACTCTTTTGCATTCCACACCACACTGCATGAGGGATTTAAAGCTCATTTCCATTAAACGAAGTATAACTCCCGTTATTCGACAAGATATGTTTTTAATAAAATGAGGATACGAACACAAGGACTGATTTACGACTGGGCTAAAATACCTCTAAAGAAGAAATACTTTCTTCCGATGACAACAAGAAAAAAAAAAAAATACTGAAACGAGAATTGAAATTGAAACCAAAACTTCATAAATCTCAAGAAGAGGAAGATGAGAGAAAAACATAACGCGAGATCTCGGTTGATTGATTGAATATTAACGTCGCACTGTTAAGCTACACGAGGGCTTTTGGCGACGGACCACGTAATTTTGAACCATGGTCAAGTGACGTGGACGACACCTGAGCTGGCACCCCTCCCCCCTCTCCTAACTACCACACCACACCAAAGGAAGGACGTTTCAGCTCTCGACAGATTTAACGTGCATCGCTGCCCTACATGGCGGGTCTCGCGAGATCTCGGAGCGCTGGCGTAGCTAGTTAGATCTAAGTGGGTCCCATATCGAAAATTCCTTGGGGAGCTGGTTTGCAGCCCCTTAATATTTTACGATTGTTTGCTTACACATTTTGCGGGTCTTGTAGCTAGGGGGCCCCATATCATTGATACGACTGATACGGCGGTTGCAACGCCCCTGCCTTGGAGGGTGATCTAAAGTCTTCTAATTTGTAATTTGTGTACCGTCGGTAGATAAAGGGTTAAAATTTCCAATTGACTGGTGCATAATAATTTGCTAGTATTATTGTTATCTGTTGAACAAAGAGTGTGTAGTTTGTAACTATGGTTGTTTTCGATGGAGATTTTCCAAAAAGCAAGTTCCAAAATATTTGTATTTTTTTTCAACCCCGATGTTACAAATAACTCCGAATTAACGAATAAAATGCCCAGTCCCGATGAATTCGACTGTAATTCCCTGCGATGATCTTCAGTATATAATAAAATAATGATTCCAAATTGAATCCCCAATAATTATGCTTAAAAAGTAACTCATGTATTAAATTTGATTTAAAAAATATCTTACTCTGCATCGACATTTTTGTATTTAATAATCAGATGGTCTAAAATGTTAATCTGCTCATTTTTAGAGTAATTGTACGATAAAACATTCCAGCAAAATATTCTAAAATTAACATACACCAGATGAGAATGAGAAATATCTGTTTTTGCATTATCTAAATTATAAAACCAGTGAGTAGCTAAAGCGGGTTCATGCTAATAATGGAGAAATCCGTACCTCTCTCTCTCTCACCTATTGTATAACAATTAACACCATTATATTAATTTCAAACTAAATTACCAAGCATCACGCGTGCCCTTCGAGAGTTACGCCTGGCTTGATTTGGGGATTTGGCGCACAACTCGAACGTGCCCGAGGCTTGCTTTTGCAACTGATTATAAACTGGTCCTGATTCAATACAGTGCAGCACATATTACAGTCACGTTGTCCTGTTACAATTCAAATGTAACATCCTTTTTACAAAAGCCTCATTTCTAAATTTGCACCTCTAGAAGAATCTAATCACACAATTATATTTTTACTCTACTTTATTGTGCGTGCGCGACTTATAATACTTTTAAGAAAAATTGATTTTAAATATCGTCTAAACATCCTGTCACGAGTTTTCTGGAAGACATTTTTATTAATTATCATTAATTTTTATTAATTATCATTAAAGTATCGTTTTGTCATCCAAAACAATCGTGTCTATAAAATTTCAGTTCAACTGAATGCTTTAAAACGTGAGAAAAAAAACATTTTCAAGTTTTGACACAAGTCGCCAAAAGGGTCGTTAAGTCGCCAAAAAATTATGCCAACGTGGCTGTGTGTGTGTATTTGTAATTCTTTAAATAATTAGTTTTAATCAATTAATTTTTATTAATTATAATTAAATTATACTGTATTGTCATCCAAAAAAAATCATGTATATAAAATCTCAGCTCAATGGAGCGCTTTAAAATGTATTTTATTAACAATTGAAAATTCTCCCAAGATAAATAAATAAATATATAGAGAGTGTGATCTAATAGTAGGAATTGTGTGAACAACCCTTTTTTGCATTTAAAAATTATTTTAAGTATTTAGAATTACTGTAATGTGTTGCTGCTAAAATGAATAATTAATCAAAAGTATCGGATGGTTTTGCTCTACGATGAATAGAGATGGAAAACTATTAACGATATTTTGTCTTTTAAAAATAAATAAGTTCCAGAAATAAGCATTTAAATTATTATAAGAAAATCGTTTAACATTTAAAAAAAAACGGATTGAAATTTTTACTTCAGTATAAAATTTCCACTTTTCATTCGAGTAATTAAGTTTAGCTATACAGTGTGTCCGGGATTAAAGTATCCAACAGTTATTGCTTATTATTACGGAACTGCCCATCAGAATGTAATTAACTGTTCATGAAATACGTTTAACGCGAAAACGCTTGTGACGAAATATCGGTTAACACGAAATAATACAACGGTCCCGGCAAACTATTATGTATTTTTATGCAGTTTCTTCCTCATAACATGAAACGAAAATCGCAAACACAAAAAAGATTTCCTTTCTGGGAATGAACAAAATACAGAAAACACCAGCCACGCAGGCGAGATTTAAGAGAGGTATGAAATGAAATAAAGATGGTTTTCACATGTTTCGTAGAAAGGTGGCTAACTTGGCTTTGAAATACCCTCGAAAAAAAAAGCCTGTGATATGAGCCAATTTTGTTTATTTTTAAGCTACTTTCACCCTTCATCCCTACAAACGCCTCACAGAAACATTCGAAATGAGGAACATCATGAAAAATGTATGCGCTGTTATTTAGACACACATTCCAAATGAAAACAAAATGGACGACATCGAAGAATTTGATGCTAAAAAAACAACGTAAAGGAAAGTATCAGATTATTTTCCAAAAACTCAACACATATTTTGTTTTTCAAAAAATTTGAAAATTTTGAATTAAATTTATTTTAGCTCTTGTGAATATTTTTGTGTTTCATTGATTTTTATTAAATATATACATTTATACATATATTTATGTAAATAAAATAAACTCTAATAAACTATAGGTAATAATAAATAAATAGGAGTTTTTTTTTTTTTTTTTTGGAAAAAACTTTAAAACAAAATATTTTTTTAACATAAAAAAATATTTCAGTCCCTTCATTTTCGTGTTAAGCGACTTTCACTGTATTTAAAAAATTACAATTTTTCCAAATCATGCCCTTTTTTTTTAGAAATTTAGAATCCGAATTTCATTGCTATAGTTATTCTACAAAAACAGAAATCGCTTTGAAAGAGAAAATAAAATGTCACACAAAGCAATATATGAATGATCCCTATATGAACATCATCACTTTTTTTGAGTAAGCCAATCCTTAAATCAAGATTACAGGTTAGCCTGGTGGACACTGTTCGTCAACCTCCTGTTTACTGGAGAGTCCATCATGCTTAAGTGGAAGAATGAGGAGTAATTTTAGTGCAAAATGGTCATTCGAATTCGAAAGGAGGGCAAAAAGGTTGCCTAGGGCAGGTAGAGGCTTTATGTAGCCGTCTGCTAAAGTCTACTTAACAATCGTAGTTTCTTTCGAGTAATTGTCAGTTTTTATTTATTTTTTGTGCTTTTTCATATTTCTTCCTATTGTAGTTTCAGTGATGCTTGATGTTATGCATCCTAATTATATCTAATGGAAAATTGTTACTTGACTGTGTGAGTCACATATAAAAAATTATATTGTTTTAAAAGGATAGTGTGTGTGTGTGTAGAAAGAAAAAATTCTGGTCGGGTTAGTTTCTTTTCTAACTTGTATTTATTAATGATTTTAATATTTCGAATTTACTATGCCCTGGCATTGGTTTTTGATGAAATGCATGATTGTAATCTGTACACTGGCGTAACTAGTTCTGAGTGAGCTCTGTATCGAAATTCCTTCGGGGCCTTTTTTAGATATGAGAACCCTGTTAGCGGGACTATTGTTACATATGTTGGGGTCTTTGTAACTTAGAGGCACCGTATCATTGATACAGTAGCTACGCCTCTGAATTTACATCTCTACGTCATTTATAATTTAAGTTAGGGAAACTATATATAATAAGGATTTCTCTCTGTATTCTGCGATTTTGAAGATGAATTTTAACAAAAGTGAAAAAAAACCCATCTTAATTCGCGTACTTTTTTTTTAAAAAAAAAGGGAGGGGGGACTTACTTAGCATTAAAAAAAAGACATATACTGAATGTACTAGTTTCTTAAAAATATTTTTTGAAAATCAAATGTGTCTGCTCGTTTACTGTTAAAGAACAGGACCCAGAAGTGGAATATTTTCACTGATAAAAAAATGACTCGCTACCGAAGTTGTTTCTGAGGAGTCTCGCAGTGGCTTAACGCAGTGATCCGCAACCACCGGTCCACGGACCGGTACCGGTCCATCGATAAAATAGTGCCGGGCCACCTAAAGAACATTAAACTATAGCCATTTTTTTTTTAAAGTGGTGCATTTCTCTCGGATTTGCGCAACTTCCACAGAAATTACATTACATTTCACGTTAAATCACTTTTATTCATTTTTGGTGTAACTATATTTTATCCTGAAGGCATATTTAAATGTAACTAAATTAAAATTGTTAAATCAAATCAATCTAAAACATGAACAATCAAAGTGGGCCGCGGTAAAATTATCAAATGTTGACCGGTCCGCAGCGATAAAAAGGTTGCGGAACACTGGCTTAACGCTTCCCCGCATCGCGGAGGAGAGAGAAGGGGGGCGCAGAAGCCTATGTTATGCAATTGTTTTGCAATCCTTTGTAAGATCGGGTTTTGGCCCCCAAACCCGACTTTGCAGATGGGCCCTGATATTCTCCCTTACCCCACTGGTCTTGCGTTCAAGTCCTGGTGCCATGCAAATCCACTGTGTAAGGAAATTAATGCACATTAGATCTGTCGAGGCTTAAAGTTCTCACGTTAAAGTGGTGTGGAAGTCTGGGGAATGGGGTGCTTACTCAGGTGTCGTTCTCGTACACTTGTCCATGGCTCAAAATTGGAAGGTCCATCGCACATAGTTCTCATTAAATAGAATGTTAATAAACAAACCATGAATTCAACGCCCGATGATTGATGGCTTCACTAACCTTTTGAAAATAGTATATTCTATAATGCCTCATTTACGTATGAATCAATCCATTTCTTCTTGTCTGAAATATACTTCATATTTCTTCTTCTATACTATAATATTAAATGTTTTACACTTAAATGTGTTCAAACGAAAAAATTACATAATTTTAGTGTTTTTAAGTTTTATGAATACTGCATAATAGCAGATGGACAAGTTACTCCATCATAAATTTATATGAAAATTGGATCAGCAGCTTCCATTCCAGAAATGTCTTCCATTTTGCGCTCTTGTTCAATAGGAATGAAATTATGCAATAGCAAAGAATTTTTCATCCGGTAATGAATTCTGGTTAAAAATTCTTTTACAGGTGTTCAACAAAAAGAATCGTGAATGAGACTGAGCCACAGTTATAGATAAGTTCATAAACACTTCTTAGTATTAAATTTTTTTATATCTGAAGATTTACCAATAATTTTTAAACATTACATTTTCACTTAACATTGTCTTTACATATCAAAGAGTAGAAACGCACTTTCAGAAAATACATTTTTAGACGAAAAAAATGTCACAATATTTGTGTAAGTGTATGTGGTTATAAGATATATATATATATATATATTTATTTATCACATAGCATTTTTGATATTTTGAAGCATTATCTTAAACATTGTGTTAATTTAGGTCATTGTAATAATTTTTTTGAGAAAAATGGACAACAATGGGCTAAATACGCGTGACGTCACAGTCACAGGATAATGACAAACAAGTGTGTGTTTCTAGCCAATCAGTTCACATAAATTTATGCGACATCACAATCATACGATAAATTCAATCGTGTGTTTCCAGCTAATCAGTTCATGCACTTCGTTTTTGCCAACTTTTACTCTTTGCAGAAATTTTCTTCAACAAAATTGTCATCAACAAAAAGCTACATAAGTAAGCAAAATACAAATGAACTCAGTGGCACAACAGCCCATGAGGGCCAAGGCCTATTGTGCCTATCTCAGTTTACGTAACCTTAGTCGCTGGGGTACATGTGCAGATGTTTCAAGTGATCAGTCTGACGTGAAACCCCCAGTGTTCAGTTCCCAAGAAAAATTGGTACTCCTTCATCGACCCACAGAAGGAATGAAAGGCTTAATCGATCTTGCTCAGCCCGGGATTTGAACCCCGGACCTGTGGTGGGGAAGCGAGTTACACTACTACCCAGCCACTGAGCCTCAAGCAAAGTATACTTAAAAGTACACGAATAAAAAAAAAGATTTTTTTTTTCATTTTAAAATCTTTTTGATGAATTTTTTTCCCTATTATATTTGAACATCTTTACCCGATTATGAAATGGAGAAATTTTATCTAAATTTTACAAATAGAACAACTAGTACAAGCAGTGGAGTAACGGAGACTATTAGGGCTCCCCTGCAAAGTCAGGTTTTGTACCCGCTAGAATCCTTACCCCCCCCCCTCGCAATGCGGGAGTTGCATAGGTGTAGGTTACGTAACTGAGTACAAGTTAATTTAATGTGTTAGTTTCGAATTAAGTCGTGAAAATGCGATTACTTTTATCACGTGACCGTCATGAATTGAGCCCATTTTAACTAAATTTGAACTATGCACTTTTCGTGAATATATTGGAATATTTATAGAGTTTTAGAAAATATGGAATTAAAAAAAAAGCATTAGGATAATACTAAACACATAAGAATGCATTTTGTAAATTAAAATCAAAATTTATTAAATCTGAATTAGTTGAAGGAATTCAAAATAATATAAAAAAGATTTTAAAAATTCCATTTGCTATTATAGGTTATAGTTATAGTTACTATTTGTGTGCAAATTACTGCCCACGAGCCCCATGTGCGTGCACTTAAAGATTCTATTTGGCCCATCGTATATTTAGTTAAATATACAGTTGAATGGAAATTTTCAATTCAAGTGCTTAAAAAATTCGTTCAAGGCGTCTTCCGTTTTTGCATTTGTGAGCACTTCCTCAGGAATTTGAATATTTTCTTCATAAGGGAAACATATAGTACGAAAAATCTACAAAAATCCAATAAAAAAACATTTACCTATGCAAAAAGGAAGCCCGTCTCAATAAATATGCATAAAATTAATAAAATAAAGTTATTTGCTTTTATGTTTAAGTTTTAACAATCGAAATACAGACAGTCATAACTTCGTTGCAGTAGTGTTAAAGAATTTTCAAAATGTGTTACTTTTTTTCAGACCTTATTGCATTTTATAATTATATTAGCTTGCCAAAAAAAATTTTTTTCTTGGCCTACTGCCAAAAAAATTTGCTTGTTACTGGTATAAAAGTTAGAAGCATATTTTGCGCGTAAAAAAAATTGAATTTATTCTAAGAAATAGGGTTCCATAAAATTTGATGATCTGTGTATGCTACTGAAGTCAGAAGATGATACTAATATAGGTGCATTTCTCTATTTGTAAAAAGGATTTCGGGTTCTAGAGCCCGCTTTTTACAATAAAAATCAATATATCTTAAAAATTCCGATCAGTGAAAAAATTTTACAAGAATTAATCCTAATGGCTAGAGTTTTCTTAAAATCATAGAGATTAGTTATGTATACTTACGTATTATACCATCGACCAATAGCGTCAAATCAAAAGACGTCGCCCAAACCGCAATATGCTGCCAATAGTGGAAACCGTTACTACGCATGTTATAGAACACAGTAATAATAACAATGACAACATTTGGCTACACTTTTTGAATGGGCTAAATTCATGTGACGTCATTGTCACATGATAAATGTAATCACGTATTTCCACCTAATCGGTTCAAAAAATACATGTTAAAGTCATTATTACATGTTATATGCAATAATGTGTGTTTAGCCAATCACACAGTTCATGCGTTTCGCTGTTGCCAACTTTTACTTTTTGTAGAAACTTTCTTTTAAAAAGTACATACTTGTCAACAATAATAACCTACATAGGTAAAAAAAAATACATGGGATTCAAAGGTACGCTTATAATATAAGAAACTTATTTTTATTTTGAAATTTTTTTGAAAAATCTTTATATCTGAATATCCTTACTTAATCAAATTTTAAATTTTACAAATAGAACAAGGGTACTTACGTATTATCGCAAC
>BMAV01024022.1:127240-141203 GCA_019973955.1 Trichonephila inaurata madagascariensis | reverse complement strand
GATTTTTGATGTATTTAATTGCATTGATTGATGTTTGTGAGTTGAAAGTCGAAAAAGTAAATATAGAATGTAGGAACGGATGGAATTGAAAGGTGTTATAATATGAATTCGAAATTCATTAAATTTTTCCTAACACGCTTTTTTATCAGCTTCAACTGTATGTAACGGAATCTTTGTGAACTCGATTTTTACCCACTTTAAAAGATCAAATTAATTCGAAATTTCGCACACTTGTCAAGGACCGATGACAGTACAATAATTTTATAATTTTCTTCCATTGTCCTGATCAGTATCATCAGGATTAACGATTTCCCATTTCCAGATTTGGCGACTAATTTCAGATCTCATTTCTAGATTTGGTGACTCATTCCAGATCTCATTTCTAGATTTGGTGATTCATTCCAGATTTGGCGACTAAAAGATTAAATTACAACCCTGAAGCGAAAACGCTCATGGTTAATACAAATACACAACAAACGAAAAAGACTAATTCATCAGGGAATAAATGATAGTTGAAACAACTAAAAAACATGCTTTTGTTGTAGATCGTACTAAAAAATAAAAAAATAAATTGTAGTTAAAAAAAAGTAAAAAACGTTCTTTTTATAGTGAATCGATCTAAAATGTAAGAAATAATTCTTATTATAAGATTAAAATTATTAACGACAAAATTAATGTCATTGGGGTAAAAGCGTAGGGTGCTCGATATCAATTTTGTTATAATTTCTTACTAGTTCTATTCCGAAACGCAGAGTTTTTGTAAAAATATAGTACAAAGCACCCCACACGCTTTTACCACAATGACATTCATTTTCTCGCAAATAATTGTATTCTTTTTAAAGAATTATTTTTTACTTTTTATACTAATTAACTATAAAAGTGTGTTTTTTGTTTTGTTTTTTTAGCTCTAATTTATTTAGATTTGTTCTATTTCGAGCTTTTTCATACCAAAATGACACGCGTTCTTAAATTTGTTTGCACTAAAGCTCATTTTTCGTAGAAAATTTACATTTCCCTCATTTTTTCGGTGAATTTACCGAATTCGTGGAAGCCTAGAGGTCATGGTCACATACTAATGTCCGACATGTCATGAATTCAACCCTAGTGCTACTGAAAATTCCTCGTGCAGAGAGGGAGCGCGAAGAATCTTTAAGACTCACATTCCGCCCGTTGCCGCCGTGTAGGGCAGCTATGCACGTTTAATCTGTCGAGAGCTGAAACATCCTCCCGTTGGTGTGGTGTGGTAGTTAGGAGAGAGGGGTGCCAGTTCACAGGTGTCGTCCACGCCACTTGACCATGGTTCAAAATTACGTGATCCGTCGTCAAAAGCCCTCGTGTAGCTGAACAGTGCGACGTTAATATTCACTCACTCCTCCCGTTGCCATGGAAGTTCAGAGAGAAGAATGCCAGCCCAAGTGTTCTCCTCGTCACTCGACAATGGTTCGAAATTAGGAGGACCGTCTCCAACAGCCCTCGTGTTACTTTATAGTGCGACGTTAATAAACTCTCGCTCAATCATTAGAAAATTTGCTATCCACCATTCCTCCTTAAATAGAATGCTCCCACCATTCATATAAGTGTTCACTAAATAACATTGAAAACCTGTTAGATTTCTCGTAAAAGCTCAAATACTGAAATACAATAATTGTAAGGTTTTTGTGTGTTATGTATTGTTAAAATTTTTCCATTCAGTAGTATAAGCAGTGGATAAATTACGTATATTTCCCAATATCTTCGAAAACATATTGTTACGAATTTTGTGTGATGAAAATGCTTTAAATAGAGTAAAAAATTTATATCTGGATGTGTAATACGTTAATATCACTTTCTGTTGTATTTATTTTGTGTTAAAATTGTAATATTCGCGGAAGCAACCGCGTTCCTTACGTTATAATTACGATTATAACGTAAGGAATGTGCTTATGTTATAGTTACGATTCAATAGTAACTTGGCGAAATGTTAGCGATAGAACCAAGTTGGCAGCATTTTTGACGACCATGCTGGCGACCATTCTTGGCAAGTTGACGACCATATGGATGCTTCTGGATATTACTGGAGAAATCTATTAATATCACGAACAATGACTTAAGCGGATCTTTCTCGAAAGATCCGTGTGGTATATGAACAGGGTCACTCACTGAAACTGTGTGAGTATTGTTTTGACTGTTGAATAGTCGACTAGCGATTACTTACTACTTTTAAGAGAGAGTGCTTACGTATTTGTATTTTTCGACACAAATAGTTGTGTTTGAGCGCTGTAGAAGGTGTGAATGCCTTCTGGGATCTATTAAGCGAATTCTAGTGCTGTATGTTGTATTTCAAGGATTGTTTTATACAATAAATTTTCATCGCTCTTAAAGATGGCAGCATAAAATTCTCGAGCCCCGATCAACGTAACAATATAAATATTAAATTTTTATTTTCTTTAAGTTTTTATAGAATTTCATTCAATATTCGTTTATTGTTCGAATTAAAATACTCCTTTCAAAAAATAGGACTGTAGAAGATACAGCAGGGTACACAAGGGTGGAGTTTGGGGATTCAACTTCCTCTTTCCCCATAAACCAAAATTTTTTTAATTTTTACCATAAAGATTACGCCTAGGTGTTCTTTCGTCATGTTTTTTCAAATATGACTGCTTCCTCCCTCCCCTTTAAGAGATATTTATGTATGTCACTGAAAAGATATTACATACACGTATAAATGTTTGTGTATACTTATTACTGTAATTTTTTTTAAAAAAAAAATGAATATAATATCAGCCTTCTTATCTAAGTTTTAGTTTTAATGAATAAAGAAAGACCTTTATAAGTGTCGTTCAGTAACATTACTCTCAATATCTGAGTTTTCAACCACTTTTGTACTAGCCCTTTACTTCTATACTAGTACCATCCATTTTCAGAATTTATGGTGTCAAATATTACAGGGATGAAATATTATATAAGCTTCAAAAATAGAAATAAGGTTTATGTTTCTCATGGTCAAAATGTAGATACATATATGTTAGATACATGTGTGTTTCATTTTTCAAAATTACAGAAATGTTAATTTCGATATTACTTTAAAATGTTTTATGCTTAATCAGATGTGAAAGTTCATCTATTATTATTTTTTTAAGTTTAAGTTACATATATTTTTTTCAGTCTTTGAAAAAAACCCCAGTTATTTTCTCAAAATTTACAAAAATTGTTTGCACTTCTTTTTAGTATTACACGCTGACGAAAAGTATAAACAAACGATTTCTAAAAAAATATCCATCTTTTTCGCAAGAGGATCAAGCATTACAAGTATCCGAGATACGTAATCTTTTAGGTCATTGAATTTTTAAAGTTAATTTTTTTTAGTAGATTTGACAGAAATGAACAGAGAATCGTAATTATGAAAGTTAAAAATAATTTCTAAATTATTGGGGGAAATAAGTATCACGGGAGGTGAAATTAGAAAACAATTGTATTAATATAAATATTGTGTGAAAAAGAAAAGCCCAAAATACATTGTCAGATTTAAAAACATAGAAAAACAAAAATCGTTATGAAAGTGTAATCTATATTTTTACAGTTGTTTTTTAAAATCTATTTAAGTAGATTAAAATAATTCAGTTCAAGGTTAAGAAAGTAGAACTTGTAGCATCCATTTATTGCTTAGCAAGGAAATTCTTTTAATTATGATATTAATTAATTATATTATAATTAATGAAATCATCTTTATTATGAAAGATTATTTTATAGCATTTCTTTCCTACCTGAATGTGTGCTCAAAAATTGTTTATAATAATTCCGCCATAATATTATTTTTCTTATTAAGCTTCGGATAACAAGTTGTTAAGAAACAAAAAGTTTGAAAAAATGCATAGAACAGAACATTGTAGTTTTATCATCGTTTTAATTTGTTAATAACTTATTAAGCATAAAAATGAAGAAAAATATTTTTTTTGTTTAGTCATTTTCTTAAACATATTTTTGAGCCTAAATTAAAATTGGCTGTCTTAAATTTTTTTTATCGTCTGATGATATTATTCTTATAATTCTGTAGAAAAATATTAAATAAATAATTGGCAAGGAATATTTTACTTTCGATCAAAAGAAAAACGCGAAATTAGTTTTTGTGAGCAATAAAATAGCTTATTACTACTAATATTTCCTTTTATGTACTCTTATGGAATATTAATTCGATAAAACATTGTCTTAAGTTACAAGAAAAAAAAAACTAATTCAATTCTTTTTTCCTTATAATTCGAAAAAACTCTAGGAGCACGATTGGAATATTTCTTCCAAAAAGAGAACTCTTTTAAGCTTTTAATTACGATTTCAAATAATGTAAAAATTAAAAAATAATTATAAAATGCTTCAATATTGCGACTCTTAAAAAACAGTCGACCATTTTTTATAAAATAATGTCATATTGCAGATTTCCAATCGGTACTTCAAGACAATTTTTTAGATATTCAGGTTAGTGCCATTTTTGTTTTTACTTAGCTTGCTAAATTTTCTTTTAGAATTTTTGTCATATGTACACAGTATATTGATAAAATATTTCTTTTTTTCCCCCTTTTCACTTTTATGAAATGCATAAAAATAACCATACATTTTTGTTCTGTTTATTAAAAGTACACTTCCTTTTTGTGGAAAATGCTTATAGTACAATCATTGTTTATGTTTTAATTACTCAGATTTTTTTCTTCTATACAAATTTCTTAATCAAAAGTTTTTTAATTATCATGAGGAATAAGAAATATTTTTGATAGTTTAAACTCTGAACTTTTATCCAGCATGCAAGAAAAAAACTTCTTATTTACTTCTTAAAAAATAATTATTCGATTCCAGTAATCTTTGAGTGAGTTTTTCATTTTGATTCTATCACTAATATTTTTTTTTTAAATCTGCCAATGGAATTTTAAATAATTCCAGTTATGTTCTATGGATTTTTTTTAGACTTCTGAGGATATTTTGAATTATTAAAGTTAAATTTATTGTTAAAATCTTTTTTCAGCCCACACCTTTGGCAAAGAAAAAAAATAAATACTGCCAAATTGCGCGAGCAGCTTATTTTTCTATATTGGACCTGTCCATTATGAGAATAATAACTCCCAAAGTTGACGATAAATAAAAGGGTGGGCTAAAATAGGATCCAATCAATTTGTTTTTGGAAAACAAATTGGTTGGATCCTATTTTAGCGCAAATGATTTATTATATATGAAAATATAAATTTTTTTCAAGCATTAAGAATTTAAATGCATCAGTTTTTGAAAGATGCATTCAAATTCTTAATACTTGAAAAAAAATTTATACTTTCATTTCCTCAACTTCAGTTTTGAGTATTAAATTAAAGTATAAATGAAACTTTTTAAGAAATTGAGTTTTAAAATTCACATCCGAGCACAAAAGAAACTTCAGCAACTGCAACATAGACACTTAAAGAATTGGGCATTCCTGAATGCATAAAATTCTCAACCAGTGCAAGTAGACTTTAAAAAAACCTTTTTAAATGATCCTTTAGAAGTTATCAACATTCTGAAACTCACAAACAGAATAAAAACTCCTGGAGAATTCTTTCCTCTTAAGAAATGACGTCATATCGCACCTATTCCCTAGGCGAAAATTAGAGAATACTGCTACCTCAGCATACTGTGACCTGCCAACAAAAAAAATAAAATAGTTAAGTAAGCACTGATTGTTTTTATGCGTACATGCCAAAGCTTGGCGTGACATAAATTTCTCATGATATTGTTGTGTCAGAGATGACATTCCACGCTTCCGAGTTTAATGGTTGGAATCTCATGTTGGCAAGGCAGATAGATTCTTCAGAGGTTATAATAACAGAAAACACATCGAAATTTTTATTTTCTTTTACGGAAGGATGCAGTAGAGATGAGGATTCTTTCCGAATTATTTGAATCGTAACCTGATGAATCGGTTCATAAAATAATCGAGGTGTAAAAGATCGATTTCTAAAGAATCTATTTTTTTTTCAAGTCTGCATTTACAATGCAAATATAAATCCATTTTATGAAAAACAAGAAAGAGATACCATAATAAAAGATCTCTTATTAGTAAACTCAGGGAATTTTTTTGTTTTTTTTGTTCAGGGAATTTGACAATTACAATTATTTTTAGTACCATGTCAAAGTATCAGGTATAAAAAAGAAGACATTTATTTTCTAAATGTATTTGTTACATTAAACAGTTTAGAAAATAGATAGTATAGCTTATAGTTCCCAATGCTTAATATCTGAGCTTTTTAAAAATAACAGTCTGTCAAGTCTACTGGGTTCCAAGCGGTTCCGGCATCACTTGCGATGTTACCGACAATCGAAAAAAGGCGCTCACACCTAGCAGATAATCCAATGATACTCATATGCATCATGGCTATTGAGTGAATGTGATGATAAATAGTTTTTTTGTTCTTGCCAGTAAATTAACCCCTTAATCACCAACACCGTAATATTACGGGTTTTAAAGATAGTACATTCAACTATTGTAAATGATTTTATTTTTTTTACTAAAACAGAAAAAATCGAATGTCGATTTTCTAGAATGAGATATCGATTCACTGAATCGATTCAGTGCTACATATCGATTTAAAAAAATCGATTTTTTTAAGTCCGAGTAATCGATTCTTCGATTAATCGATCTCAGATCGTCATCCCTAGGATGCAGGTCTTTTTTCCTGCTTCAGTTAACTTTAATGGGACACTGGTTTGGGTTAAATGTATTTCTGAACTGATTTTTTTTACTTAGTTAAAGTAATGTAAGAATTCTATTGAGGGCTATTAAGAGACAGAAAATGCAATTTATTTGTGTGCATATACATTTTTATATTAAAGACATGATCTAAAAGTGAGTTATTTTAAGAAATTTGAAACATGTTTGTCACCCTGCGTATTATGCGCATTATTACACAAAAAACAAGTAATATTAAAAAAAAATTAAAAGGCAATTCCTACTTTGGCCAATAAAGAAACATTTTATTTTAGTTACTTTTTATTAAATAATTACAATTGATATAAATATGTATATACTTATGACAGAATCACAATATTAAATGTCAAAACACCATTTAAATTAACGTTAAAAACATTTTAACCACATTATTGTAATTCCAATTTTTAATAAAAGTTGAATTTTTTAGGCAAGAATTTACTTAAAACCAGTGTAAAAGAAATACTGAAGTCTAACTAGCATATGATTATTCAAGTTAAGTTAAATCCTCATCACAAATTTAACAAAAGCTGTTTTATCCAATGGAGCTGCCATCTAGAGAAATAATATCAACTGAAATTTTTCTCTTAAACTATAATCAATTAATTATAAATTTAATTAATGATTTAATACTTGAAAAAAACTCTACTAATATCAAGTGTCATCCACTACAAATTTAAAAAAGTGTATTTGAACTTGAGCGGATGAATAAAAAGTATTTTAGTAACGATTGAAAATTTGAACAAGAGATACAAATAAATATATATAGCAAGATTGCAAACTAATAGTAGGAATTGAATAAGATCGAAATTTACGGGTGCGCGTTATATGCCGGGTATAAAAAATTATAGTTTAAAAAGAAACAAACAAACAATGAACATTAAACAAATTAGATTCTTACATATTTGTAAATAGTATTTGTTTATGGTATATCTCTCTAATAGCATATGTAATGAACTTTGATTATTGGATAAAATGAAAAGTTTGTCATATATTCGTCTTCTGTTCCTCTTCAGGCATGTCATCGAATTCTGTTCTTTCTTCCCATCATTGTCCCTCTGATCTATAAAGAAATAATCATCTTCCGTTCCATACCTAGATTATTAGATATACTGTATTTCTTAAAAATGATTTTTGAATTATGCCAAAGGTTTAATTTCATTCCATACTTTTATTAACCCTGTGAGCGACTTCCCGCTGAAGTCGCTCCCTCACCGTCCTGCCTACCTAAGGGTGTGGGAGGAAACAAAGTATGACCAGAAACTTCAATATTAATTATTATTTATTATTATTCAAGCACACCAATCAACCACCACAAGAGTATGCCCTAGGAGTGATATAAAGAAAGCAATAAACCCTAAGTGAACACAAGCTCAAGTAATCAGTTTCATTTAACCTATAATCTATCTTAGACAATAAATTCCCAATCCACTAATTTAAGTGGCAAACTCCGTTCTTAACTCAAGCTGTGAAAATCAATTAAATCTCACCTTCGTAACGCCGTAACAGTTTCTCCACTCCTTCTCTCTTACAATTACAAAATCCTGACTTTATATAGTCGAACTAGTCTCTACATCAGGGTTTCTTTTTGAGAGGGATGGCTGTGAATTAAACGCGAATGCAAGCCCGAAGATTCCCCATGAGGATTAGTGTGAAAGTAGCGTAAAGATTCGTCACAATCCCTCTCACACTATTTCTAGACGTATTTAATCTCCTTTTGTAAACTTTTTTTTTCAACTTCTAACATCCACATACTTTCTAACAACTCTTTTTTTGCTCTCTAGTGTTTTATTTCTAGAATTCAATCGTTGCTCAAAAGCCTGGTATGCTTTTAATAAATGTCTTCAAAAGATACAGCACTGCGCATGCACATTTCAGATTTCTTCGTAAAAAACTTCGTTATACTGCCAATATACCTAAACACAGGGCCGATCCTAGAAGGTAGGCAGCCAAAACAAGGGGCGACCGCAGGCAACATACAATTCCATCAATAAAGCAAATTTTTTTACAAATTTCTAAAAATAAAACTTATAATAAGTCGAATAAATATGCTGAATTTTAAACAGTCATCGAAAAATCAAAATAGGTCCCAATTTCCGGATAGCATAGCATAGTTTAAGAAAATAAATTACAGTTTTAAAAAACTAAAAAAACACCCTTTTGTAGTAAATCGAACTAAATTGTATCTTAATCTTTTAGTCGCCAAATCTAGAAATGGGATCTGGAATTAGTCGCCAGATGCGGGATGGGATCTGAAAATAGGAAATCGTTAGTCTTGATGATCCTGATCAGGTCAACAGAACAAAATTAGTATTAAATTATTGTATTGTCATCGGTCATGGACAAGTGAGCAAAATTTCGAATTAACCTAAGCTTTTAAAGTGGGTAAAAATTGAGTTTACATACAAGTGAAGCTTATAAGAAGTTAGTGTGCACAGTGTGCTGGTCCACATTGTCCATTAATGTCTACTTTTTATACATGTCGCAGGGAAATGACAAAATTAGGAATTTCATCAAATCCCTAAGGGAGATGATCAATTGACGGGAGATGTTAAAATAACTTCTCTTCAGGGTCATTTGCCTGATGAAAGTAAGTGATTTTATCAAATCCCTGAACTGTGCCAGTGAAATGATGACATGAACTGGTCAGGATTTGCATTGGCAAAATGCTGTCCAAGGGCGGCTCCCCCTGGGCCCGGGGCGAGGCTTTGTACTTCCTAACCATACAGGTAGTACTATCGATCTACTAAATATCAACCCTATATCTTTAAAAAAATGGCACCATAGGATTAACATAGGGATTGATGTTTTAGTATGTAAGCAACCGAGAAGAAAGATGTTACACATAAAAAAAAGTACCAGCCTATTTTTCTAATTACTTGTTAATTAGTTTCGAATAAATAATTTTTATTTCATTGGCTATTATTGTATTACTTACTTCTGCGTTTAATAATGCACCCTATTTGTTAAATAAACACTTTTAAACTCTTGACAATATTATTTCATCATTTCACTGAAACGGATCACGGATTTGTTCAAATCCTTTACTTTTATCAGGGAAATGCCTTTGAAAAGACTTTATGTTAAAATCTCCCGTCAATTGATCACCTCCCTTAGGAATTCGATGAAATTCCTAATTTCATCATTTTCCTGCGTCATATACATTCTTTTTTTGAGAGCAAAATTCGTGGCAGAGCCGGTAATGCCGCAGTAGAAAAGGTTTTTTTTTTTTGTTTATTAAGACACTGTGGATCGATGCTTAACAAAAGCGTCTCGAAAATGATTTTTGTGAAAGTTATTTTACTAAAATATCTAATATGGTCAATATTACCTAAGACATATAGGAATGTTTAAATTCGATATAAATTTGGAGAAATTAAAAGCTTTCAATTTGATAATGGGCTTAGAATTTAGAAAAACAAAACAAAGAAAAGAAGTGATTCTTGTGTCAATTTACATTTTTATTAATGTTTTACTTGTAACTCTTATACGGGTAGATGAATTTATAATATCAACGTTTAGTTTTTGTCAAAATATGAAAAATTTTCTAGAGGGGTGGCACATTAGATCTTTTTGAATTAGAGTGGCTGACACCCTAGGATCGGTTTGGTCTTGCATAAACATGAAAAATATGCGTGCTATACACCGGTGTGCGTATTACACTGTATAATACAGTAAGAAATATAATATATATAAACTTTTCTTATAATTTAAATTAAAATTATTTAGACAAGAGGAATTATACCAGAAACTTTAAGGAGCTTCATAGACTCTATGCGCAATCAACCTGTAATCGATATACTGCTTTCGAGCAACGGATACCATATATCTTAATAAGGTATCCGACTATGTTCGGAACCGTGATTTTTAAAAAAGCGCATAAATGGATAATTTTCATGATATTTAGTGTCAATTAGATTAGAATACATGTATAAAATTGTTTTAAGGACATTTTGACAAAAAGAATTATTTAAATACAATATTTCGGCAAAAAAATTAACTTAGAATAACCTTTTTTCAAAATGTTCTCCTTTTGTGAAAAATGCTTCTATTATAATAATATTTTGCCAGTATATAGCTCAGACCTCTGTACAGAGGCCCAACTATAATTTTTGAAAAATTCACATTATTTCCAGAGTTACAACCCATTGAAATATAATTATCGGCGTTTTTTTCTTAAAATTTCTCCCCTCTGTGTTGTCGTAAAATATGGATAAACCCACTTCTAAGTTATATATTTCAAGAATTCTAGTTGAGCCTCTGTACAGAGGTCTGATCTACAGACAGGCAAAATATTATTATAATAGAAGCATTTTTTACAAAAGGAGACTATTTTGAAAATGGGTCATTCTATGTTCATTTTTTGACAAAATATTGTACTTAAATAATTTTTATTGTAATACTATTCTTAAAACAATTTTATATACATTTTCTAATCTAAGTGACACTAAATATCAAAAATATTATCTATTTATACGCTTTTGCAAAATCACGGTTCCGAACGTAGTCGGATACCTTAAATCTGAAACAAACTTTTAATATAAGATATAATTACAGGTGTAATTAATCACAGAACGCATCCAGATGTACTGACTGGTTTGATTCAAATTAATGTCATTCTTTAGCGCTACACGAGAGCTTTGGTGACAGATTTCGAAATTTTCAACCTCGGATGGCACTTGAAACAACATTTTATTCTCCTAACTTTTCCTATGCAGAATGTGAAGAATTTGACGGTGAATTAGAGATTATGTGAGCCACTATTATTGCGTCTGACGTGTCTTTTGTTGTATTTGGTTTTGTTGTGAAATTTTGTTGTATTATTTCAAACCAGTGAAACGATTTAAATGCCGCCGCCTGCAATGCTCGAAACAATGAACAAAAATATTTCAGAGAAAATAATAATCTAGAAACAAACTTAAAATAAAAAAAGTATTTCTAAATATAATTTATGATTAAATTTACCAAAGGTAGATTCACGGGAAAATCTTACAGCTCTGAAGGCAGCATACGCATTCGGCTAGAATCTAGAGATTCTTTACTGCTTATAAAAACTACTATTGTAACACCGTAATCAACTTTGTAAAGAGAGGCTTTAGGCCCCGAGGCAAAAGTAAACCCGACCTGAGAGCCTTTTAAGTAGACAGTGCGGCGGTCTCCACCAAAGAACCGATTTTTTGTTAAGGTAATGACGTCTCAACGGTCATGTAGTTTAGCGTGGGCAAGTATCCAAAATGGGACACTACGTCGCTTATGGTCTAAGGCAAGTCAACCTTTGACCTTCCTTTATCCAGCCGACAGAGAGGTTACCAATGCAGTTCCTACGTCAATCGGTGACTTCAAAGTCCACCGCATGAGGGGTGACAAAAACCAATACCTGAATAGTAATCCAGACTACGTTCAAACAGAAGTGATTCTGCATCACCTGAGGTTTGGAAGGGCGTGACGTATTCGATCTTTAAAGAGACTTGAAAAGGGGAAATCAAGAAACTCCACAGGCACTAGAGAGACACTTCTACACATTTCAATACTCTACGACACTCCAACTCTCTCTCTCCGATTGACTTCCAGATTCACTTGGACTCTCTTACACTTACAGTGACCTATCACGATTCCTACCAACGAACATGTCAATGTCGTCTTAACGCAGCCTTCCACAGGAGTGATCCAGCCTAAACAGCGACCTCAATAGCGCTACACCTTAGCAGTGCCATAGCAACAGTATATAGCGCAAGCTGTCAAATACTTGCATAAATGGTAATCTGAAACAAATAAATGAGAGTGACTCACAAACCTAGGCTCAAACCGACTCGACCGACTGTTTCCTTTAGCCAAAATGGTGATGTATGGTGGAAGATCTACTATGACATTTGAGATAAATAACGGTAGCGGGATATTGATCAGTTTAAACATTTATAGTTTATTTAAGACACAGCTATTATTTACAGATTATGCATTGAAGTCATTAAACTTATTAAAGATTATTAGAGTTCAAATGATGTGGTTTGTGAGAGGGGAATTCTCCTTCGGGCTCCGCTCACTTCGAAGGTTTCAAAATCATCTCCCCTCTCTCGGCTCCGGGGATCAGCGGTCGGCCTCTTAGCATCCAGTTACATCCTGCTAGTGGCGGGAAAAGGGTCCCTCGTGGGTCGAAGGTTGCGGGGAGGTCCTAGGTGGGACCATGCAATAACTTTCAAAATGCAGCTGCAAAATACACGTGTGATGATTATTTCTACAAAGAAGCCGATTCACAGATGGATGGCGGGAATCGTTATACTACACATAGACAGGACGACAGACATGAGTGCAGTTTTGCCATTGTTTCCATTAGGCATATAGTTCGAAATTCCCAATTTTTCGAAGAATGTGCCCGAGAATAACATTGAACGATTAAAATTATTCGGATCATGATTTTACTGAGGCTGTTTTGAGGCTTTGGGCCTGGGCATAGTTGGACCTTTTCTTAAAACTTCCCTGTAATCAAGCTTAAAATTCAACTCAAGAATAAGAGAATAAATTGCTTCCTGGAAGAGTATCTAACAAGAATTCCAATCGTACGAAACGGAAAAAGAATTCTAATCACATCAAATTCAACAACGATAATTTTTAATATCGTATTGACATCCAATTAAAAATTTTAATCGTTCATTTCATTGCTTGGAAAAATAATATGATTAGTTCTGCACAAGAATTACAAGCCATTTTCTTATAACTTTCTAATGCTACTTTAATTCTTGTTTTGGTAATCGATTAAAATTTAGATTTTAAAGTTTTATAATTGTTCTATTACGTACAACAACAGTACATAAATTCGTAAATGCACTACTGTGAAACTAAGCTAGAATCTTCAACAACAACAACAAAAAGTGTTTGATACCGTACATGTATTGATTGTTATATCGATCCATCTTTTTTCTCACACTGTACTCTTAACAAAATAAATCTTACATAATTCTGATCTTATCGCAGACTATAAAAGATAGACAAATTTAATTCTCTTAAGGAATCTGCCTCTTAAAGTAACACACCTCAAATCGGCTTGAAGGTAAACAATAGAATAACAGTATTAAACAGAATCGTACTTGAAGCTGTTATTAAATATATAAGGATTTAGATTTAATCTTGAATAAATATTACAAAATCACACGTCTTCCATTTGATTGATTACATTATCTTTTTAAAAATAAGTATAATCTTCTGTTATTCAAGGGAGTATTTCTCCAATCAATATAAAGGCTTTCTTTTTCTTTTGTATTATTTCCT
>BMAV01024022.1:101819-122200 GCA_019973955.1 Trichonephila inaurata madagascariensis | reverse complement strand
TTTTTAAGATCAATAAAAATAGCTGGTCTAAAATGTAGATCAGGTAATAAGAATAACAAAATTTTTATTTGGTATTCGTAATTCCAGTAATATTTATAGAATGCTTCAATGAGTGAAAACTGTATATTTATTGTTAGTTTGTATCTTTCCCCGGATTTTTAACAAACATTGCACTAAAAGAATATATTATTATATTTCTTTAACTTTTTTTAGATGATTCTGTGTTAGACAAATGCTACTTTTTCCTTCTTTTATTTTTTAATAATACTAAAATCTAATATTCCTACAGACAGAAATGTAAAAATAGACTTCATGTAAAAAAAAATTATGTTTTTTTTTTTAAAAAAAATTAGCTTTATAATGAGACATACTTGTGTTTCTTGTTCTTGATGACTGTAACAAATATCTTTTAAACAATTATTGTTTTCAATTCCTTTTTGTTTAATCTGTATATTTGTTTCACTGCTGGTTGTTGAAAATCAAAAGTTTTTGATCTTAATTATGTTTTAAGTAATTTTTTCTGTGTCTATGTGTCAAAAGCGGACACTTTTTGCTCGCTTATAGCATTAAAAATATACACTTTTTGAAGGAGATATTTTAATTATGTTTGAATTTTATTCGTAAGGTTTGATTCACACACACACAAAATAACTTTACGTGTATGTTTGTTGAAGAAGAAAATGAGTAAGTTTCCTACGTTCATAATTTTTAAAAATAAAAATAAAATTTTCTAAATTTCAACTTTAAGGTACCCGATTACGTTCGGAACCGTGATTGTGCAAAAGCGTATAAATGGATAATATTTATGATATTTAGTGTCACTTAGAATAGAAAATGTATATAAAATTGTTTTAAGAATACTATTACAATAAAAATTTATTTAAGTACAATATTTTGACAAAAAATGAACATGGAATGACCCATTTTCAAAATATTCTCCTTTTATGAAAAATGCTTCTATTATAATAATATTTTGCCTGTATATAGCTCAGACCTCTGTACAGAGGCTCAACTAGAATGTTTGAAATATATAACTTAGAAGTGGGTTTATCTATGTTTCACGAAAACAGAAGGGAGAAATTTTAAGAAAATACGCCGATAATTATTTCAAATGGTTGTAACTCTGAAAATAATGTGAATTTTTCAAAAATCATTACAAAAGAACATTTTGAAAAAAGGTTATTCTAAGTTAATTTTTTGTCGAAATATTGTACTTAAATAATTTTTTTGTCACAATCTCCTTAAAACAATTTTATACATGTATTGTAATCTAAGTGACATTAAATATCATGAAAATTATCCATTTACGCGCTTTTTTAAAATCACCGTTCCGAACGTAGTCGGATATCTTAACATCCTCTGGTCTTATTGGACCATACCAGTATGGTGTGTATGAAAATATTTAGGTTGACTAACTTCGGAACCGTGATTTTGAAAAAGCTTATAATGGAATAATTTTATTGATATTTAGTGTCACCTGAGTTAGAAAATATATATAAAAAACAATTTTGAAAATATTATTACAATAAAAAAATTTTTAAATACAACTTTTTGGCAACAACAAAAAAAAAAAAAAATTAAGGGAAAATAATATATTATCAAAGCATTATTCTTTTATTAAAAATGTTTCTACAATATAACTCCTGTAGAGAGTTCCTGTGAACTAGAATTTTTCAAATTCATATAATTAAGGAGTAGTTTTATTTATACTTTAATGTGCCAGAATAGAGACATTCTAACACAAAGAGAAAAATAAAATTAAAAAAAAAATTAAAAAGCCTCTTCTTTCAATTGATTGTAACTCTGAAAATTAATGAAATTTTTTAAAAAATATTAGTTCAGGCTTTGTAAAGAAGTTCCAACTATATCTAGGCAAAATATCAATGGTGTAGAATTTTTCATAAAACAAGAAAGTTTTGAAAAAATTCGTCATTTTTTCTTCATTTTACGCTAAAAAATTGCATCTAAATAATTGTTTTATTTAATAATATTATTAAAACAATTTTATATTTTTATATGCATATTCTAATTCAAGTGACACTAAATATCAAAGAGTTATTCATTTATACGCCTTTTTAAAATCACGTTTCCAAACGTAGACAATCGCCTTGGAAAAAAAATTCCAATATCGTTAACAAGTTAAAAATATGCTATATTCTAATTATAAATCGAGCTAGATCGATATTTATAGAATCAGATAGTTAAATTCCTTTTCTTTTTAAAAGGCATAAAAAATATCTAAGTATGGTAGAAATGATCTGTAATTGAAAGCATTTGTTTTTCCTGAAATTAATACTCTTGTACACTTATGGGTCACTAAATCATGGCCGATGTGTCACGTTTGAGTCCTGGTCGGTCAAAATTACGATGCTAGTCACCAATAGCCCTCATATTTCTTTCTACTGCGACGTTAATATAACTCTCACTCAATCATTTGTTTTCCTTGGTACTTACGTATTATCGCAACAATCGCCAACTCTATTAATAACTCGCCAAGTTGGCATCCCGGATTTTCTATATGTCGTACTTGCTGAATTGGAAACATATGCTTTGTTTCACATTATGTCGTCAATACGTTGCGATAAAACGTATATAAGTAGAGTTTTCTTTGATTACTATTTTCTATTCATCCATTCTAATCAGGCAGCAGTGTTGTAAGAAATCTTTATATTTTGAATACTTCTGCCGTGGCATGCTTTTCAGAAGTTACAAATATTGAAGAGTGGCATGAGATATTTATTTCGCACTATTTCTTTCTGTTCAACATTTCTGGACATTTGTGTCTCCCGTCCGTTTTCATAATTTTCCAATAAATTACCGATGACATCAGCATTTCTACTATTCCGAATGTGTTTCCATGGAAGAATAAAAACTCTCTTTGTTAGTAAAACTGAAAACTCGAATATAAAATAGCTCCGAGCTATTTAACTCCGAGCTCCGATAACAAGCTGCTTTATGTTCCAAAAGCAGAACAGATTTAACCTACCATAATTACATGGCAGAATGCAACAATGTGAAACATAACTTTTTACTAAGAAGACAACGAGCATCTTTATATTTCTCCAAAGAGTTTTTGCATATTTAGTGATTATTACGTTGAAGAATAGTTCCTTTCTTGTATTTCTCTCTCTCTTTTTTTATTTGACTACTCTGTTTCCTAATTTTTATGTATATGTTACCGTTAAAGCGTGAAATTCGTTATTTCATAGAATAACTAAGTATTTTATGAAGTAACTAGACTCAGTTAAAAAGTATATAAAATTGCTTAATTCTATGATTTAACTAGGTATTCTATAGAATAACGATTTCTTGATAGTTAAAGTATGAAATAAGGCTATCGAAAGTTCTGTGAATTACATAGCTTGTGACATCTCTCGCGTTCTTCTTCTAACATAACTCCTACGTTCTTTGACGGCCACGACTAATGGTAAAACTTTTCCAACCCAAATCCAAGAAGTAAAAACGAAGCAAAAATGCAAATAAGATAACCTTTAAAAGGATAGAAAGTTTAGTGAGCAATGATGGCAATTTAGAGAAAGCTTAGTGCAAAAAAGGTAGAAGTGTAATTAGACGGCCTACCCAAGAATCACGGAGACGCCCACCCTCGCTAATCTTACAAGGTGCATACTATTGCACTCGAGCTCGTCAGTCTACCTGAAAGTAACTGTATCGTTGAGTCTTCAACCAAGGTAGGAGGATTATATTCTGAACGCTAGTAAATTATTGAATCGAGATTAGGTGGATCTAATTAGTTATATTGATAAGTGATCTAATTGCACGATCTGAGTTAATTAAATCGGCGTACTTTGGTTTATTCTCACTTAATATGTTTGTTCAATATCTAAGTAATTTAAGTTAAATTCTTAATAAAAGTCATATTAAGAATTATAGAATGTCTCATCCTTCCGATAATCCCACACCTCTAACTTACGCGGAAACCCCAAGACATAGCTATCGACAGATGGCCATGTCGCAAGCTGTAGTTTTGAACCGTTTTATGGCTGCTTTGCAATGACGTGTGTGCGTGTATCAGGGGCGTAGCTATCGCCGTATCAATGATACGGGGCTCCCAAGCTACCAGGGGCCCTACATGTGTAACTACAGTTCCACGAATAAGGTCTCATATCTAAAAGAGGGCCCCGAAGGAATTTTGATACAGGGCACATTCAGAGCTAGCTACGCCAGTGGTGTGTATGCTTTATTCCGTTGCTTTTTGACGGATAATTTAGGTGGTGTTTTTATGTTAACGTTTTACATTTGGGATTATTAACAAGTATTTTTGCAGCCTGTTTTCAAGCAATGACTTCTGCAGAGATGGGAGACCAACCTGTAAATAAAAAAGATTTAAGAGAGATATGAATCTTTATCACATAAGCGTGGGACAAAGAAAACAGTGCTACACTTACTCGAAAAAAATTAGTAACTTTGATAGCAGAAGTAAAAAGTATATGCATTTTTTTCCATCATATTTAAATATGTTTCTGCAACATATTCTTCTTTTCCCTTTCTGTTTAACTAATGTTAATAATATTGTGATACCCCGCGCCCCTGGGGTATCATCTCTTCATCTACGCGACCTAGATTTGTAGGGATAAAAGATTAACCACTCGAATCATAATAAATCTAGTTTATTATATCTCAATATATATTAAGCAATGCAACACAAGTCTTACTTAGAGGCAAACGATCAGGAGTGATATGACGTAACAATTCTTAGCAAATAGCGCATTAAATCCTACTCACTATCTTTATGATAATTTAATTCCGAATCTTTATCTATAGCCTATTCCTTAACTAACTAGAGTCCGCTCTATAATTATACTTTAATAAGCAAGCTCTTACCGCTATCCCACGGCGATCAGCCACCAAGTTTTATATCTTGTCTTCTATTCTTTAATCTTCTTTATATATCTTATTATCCGACTTGATCCGGCTACTATGCAACTTTCTGGCTTCTAACCAACTTCTACATGGCTCTTATAATACTCTCCGGCCTCCAGCCGACCTCTCTTCGAATGCAAAAGCTCCAATGTATACATTCATTCTTAATCTGCATATCGCGTTTTCCTCCTAAGAAGGTTGGAATGAAATGCCATTCTGGCCCCAAAAATTCCCCAAGAGGATTAATAGAAGGCGCGATAAATCCCCGTCACATTATAAGCAATACTAAAGTATAGCATCTGTACAAATCCTTATTGCTTATCAATTAATTATCCATAATAGAGGTAAAATGTAATTTTCGAGAGATTTTAGCAACTTATGATCAATTAATTTATAAAATAACTTTGAAACTGTTTGTTTTTTACTTAAACGATCCATTATTAGTTATTTCATACAGTAACTAGTTATTTTATGGATTAACTAGGTAAAGTATGAAATTTTTCATCTATTACATACTTTAACTGACTTGTTCAGTTATTTCATAAAATACCTAATTATTCTATAAAATAGTTGCAGTGGCGCACACAAGGGGGAGGGGCTCGGGTTCGGAACCCCCAATGCCCTTGATTTTATTTTCGATTGATTATAATCCTATGCATATAGTACGTAAAATTTCATTAAATATTTGTCATTAATAATCAATTTTATTAAGAAATGCTAATCATTCATTCAATAATTAGTTTTTTATGTGTTTTGTTAGGGCATTTCATGCCATTGCATGTGATTATATTTTATTTTAAGTTATTCGTATCTAAATTCCAGAATTAAGCTTTTGATTGTAATCAAAACATTCTTATAGCCCTCGCCTCTTGATTTAAATAGAACAGGACTTGAATTTCTGAAACAGAAATATATTGATCTTTTAGTCCCCACGTAATCCCCCTAGGGAGTCGATTTTCCCAAAATTAGTGTTAGCGAATCCCTATTCAACAAAAGAAACACGACTGCCAATTATCAAGTCTATAGGTCTAATAGTTTCAATGATCTCATGCTGAATGAGTGAGTCACTTTTCTCCAATTTATATATTTTGGGAGATTGAGAGAAAATTCCAAAACATTTTTACCAAAATTTCATAGAATTACTTCTGTTTAAAATTAAAATACTTTGTGTGTAATTAATAAAATTTCCTTTATAAAATAATTTGTTCGGAATGAATCCAATTCCCAATGAATGATTTATTATCTTTATATAGCTTAGTTTCGGACTGAACGGGATCGGTGCTACCTCGAACTATCGAAATACTAAGTTTGTTTCAGGAACTTTTCCGGTAAAATCTGCGAAATTAAAATTTTTTTTTTCAGTTTTATTACTTCGTATTTATGGGAGACTCGAGCTGTAACGACTCGAATAATAGACACTCTGCTGTGATTACAATGTTTGCTATTATAAAGCTTGCTTCCAAGATTATGGCAATCCTACAAGATGTGATTAGGGTTACCATATTGGTTTATCACCCTTGGTGACAGGTTTGGCGGAAAAAATACAATATCGCCGAGGAATCATCGAGAAGGCTTTAGGATCGACCTTTCTCGAAATTACCTTGAGGATATATGAAGAACTTTTGAAACAAAGGTGAAGGCAGTTCATAAGAAAGCTTAGTAGAGATCAGAATCTGGTTGTGCATTGAGTGCGATAAGAGACGGAAACTTTCCCTGTCTGAGTTCCTGCAAGTGGAACTGTTCAAGAGAGACATTTCTGGGACGTTATAAAGCTTGTTTATAACGAGTGCTTTTTGCCCTATTGTAAATTATCTGTTATATTATTTTTTTGTGTATATACGTTCATTTGTTTTCGTCCTTGTCTGTTAATAAATCTGTTATTATTCAAATAATTGGAGTCGTTGGCTGCTTCCCCCTCACATGCAGAGGTACAATAATTTAATTCAGCTGCTGGTGTAAAATTCATATCTATTAAACATTCTCGTATGAAATTATCCTTAAAGATACGCTTAAAAATATTTTTTCCTTAAAACTATGTTATTTTACAAAATTTCTTCACTTTTCCCTTATAAACTTTAAAGTCATTTTTCTAAATAAAAATTATAATTGTGAAATTTCTCTTGCAAAAACATTTATGCGAAAGAATTCAGCAACAATGTCTCAAAAATAATACGTTATTTAAAACAATAATGAATAAAATGGGAATGTTAAGAAATTTTTTATGGAGGCAATGACACACTAGCTTAAATTAATTAGTTTTGTAAAATACAAAAAATAAATAAAATTATAGAAACAATGAACTTTTAATGATGAGAATAGGAATTTTTATTGAAATATCCTTGTTATGTGAAGCCAATGACTTCATTCCAAAAGAATATTCTAACTAGCTATTTTTCTTAAAGGAATATTCTTGTTTTTTGATCTTTTAATTATTCGTTATTTTTTTAATGCAATTTTGGTAATCTCATAAATTGTTCAATAAAAACTCATTACCCCAGACACATTCTTGACTTTCAAGATTAAAGGAACTATGATTAGTCTTTTAAATTACTATTACATCGTCAAATGCAATTTTGTAATAAATTGTTAAATGTTAGGCTTTGTTAGAGTTTTTTATTTTATAATGCATGTTTTTTTTTTATGTTCTGTGCTTGAAATAAGTACATTAAAGAAACTTTTCCCCTCGTATTGTTTGACAAAGCAGCTCCTCTAATTTAGGAAGAAATCTTTGATATAAGAAAACATCATTTAAAGCAAATAAAAGTAGACTTAAAAACTAAACATGAAAAAAAAAATGATTTTGAGAGACATAAAGAAAAAGTGGCATAATTTCGAGTTATGGTATATTTAGACTGTCTTTCAGAAAAAAAAGAGTTCTTATTTATGTTATGTATAAAATGTTATTTAGATTCAAATGTTTTTTTTTTTTGTTGTTGTTGTTTTTGTTTATGAAAAGGTAAAAATTCGAAAATTTAATCTTATACCACATTAAGATTATATGTGTTCAAATCTACTTTAAATAAAACAAAAATATTTGTTTTTTTTAATCTTCGGATACCTTAAAAGGTATACGACTGCGTTCGGAACCATGGTTTTGTAAAAGCGTATAAATGGGTAACATTTATGATATTTAGTGTCACTTAGATTAGAATACGTGTATAAAAGTGTTTTAAAAATGTTATTTGAATAAAAAATCTTTTAAATGCAATATTTTGACAAAAAATGAACATAGAATTGCATATTTTTAAAACGTTCTCCTTTTTTATGAAAAATGCTTCTATAATAATACTATTTTCCCTATATATACCTCAGAACTCTGTACAGAGCCTGAACTACGATTTTTGAAATGTATGTCTTAGAAGCGGATTTATCCATATTTTAGTACAACAAAAGGGAGAAATTTTAAGAAATAAACGCCGATAATTATATATTTCAATTGGTAATAACACTAAAAATAATGTGAATTTTTCAAAAATCCTAGTTCGGGCCCTCTGGAGAAATCTTTAATTTATATATTATATTATTACAGAAACACTTTTGTAAAAGGAGAACGTTTTGAAAAAAGGTTATTCTAAGTTAATTTTTTTCCAAAGTATCGCATTTAATAATTTTTTTTGTCATAATGTCCTTAAAACAATTTTATATATGTATTCTAATCTAAGTGACACTAAATATCATGAAAATTATCCATTTATGCGCTTTTTTTAAAATCACGGTTCCGAACGTAGTCGGATAGCTTAAAAGAAATAATAATCTTAGCTAAAATATTCAGCTTTCGCACGTTCCATCAAAAAAAAAAAAAAAAAAAAAATCGTCTGTAATCTCTCTGGCACAGAACACACATCGAATGCTCTTTAAGTATCATTTCTTCCAGGAATCATCGGATTCCCGATAGCTTTCCAGAAGCCACGAGTCAACACTAAACCTGTTCGGATTTCCATACAGTATGCCCACCTGCGATAATCGTTTTTCTGTTTCGAAAACGACACGTACGTTCTTTCTTTCGATTCCAAATTCTTTTTTTTTTTTTCTTCTCTCTCTATCCCCCTCTTTTCTTTCGGAAGAGGCGTTTAAGATACGTTTTCAAATTGCAGTTAAAACTTTCTGTTTGCATGGAACTGAAGCGAAAAGGTCATCAACCTTCGTATTGTGTTCTTTAAAAAAGTAATTCCGCCATGCTTGAACTATGGTAGTGAGAATGATAATAATATTGATGAAAAAAAATAGGAAAACAAGACGAATAAAAATGTACACTCAACAGAGGGTGTTTCTAAGCAGTAAATGAGAGAATAGGTAAAAAAAAATGAATATATTAAAAAGTGTGCTTGCATACTCTCGTTTCGAGAGCAATTATGTTAAATTAAGAGTTCATTCTATCAGCATTTCGCAAGCTGTTTCAATACCGTAGTGTCCTAATTTGGGTTAGCAGTCGGTTGCCTCCACAATTAATTTCCAAACGATATTTGTTTGAGTAGAGGTACGATGCCAACAGGATTTGGTAAAATGCTCTTTCTTAAGTGTTTTAATTATTATCACTCGAATTGGTTAAGAGTACCAGGACATGCTCGAAAGAGTAAAATGCCAAAAATAGGACTCTTTGTTTATGGGTTGATTGAATATTAACGTCGCACTGTTCAGCTACACGAGGGCTTTTGGCGACGAACCACGTAATTTTGAACCATGGTCAAGTGACGTGGACGACACCTGAGCTGGCAACCCCCTCTCCTAACTACCACACCATACCAACGGGAGGACGTTTCAGCTCTCGACAGATTTAACGTGCATCGCTGCCCTACACGGCGGGTCTTTTGTGGTACGGGGCTCGAACTCGTGACAAGGCAAGCCGCGATCCGATACCCATACCATTCGGCTACCGCGGCCACCTTTGTGTGTTTATGGGACATATACCTTTAAAAATTTCCAATAAAACTTAGATTTTGTGTGTGTGTGATTTTAATAAAGGTATTTTAATCATTCTCTATATATAGAAATACAAAAATAATTTTTTAATTAAAAAGAAAAAATTGTTTTTGTTTAGTTTTAGTTCAACATAATCTTTGAGATCTCATAATTCATGTTTATGTTTAGGTACCATTTTTTTAAAAAAAAATATCTTTTAAATATGTAAAATGTTTTTTGCATGTATATAAAACAATACAGAAAATATAGTTGTGATATGGGCCCCCTTTGGTAACCCTATCTTTGATTGTCAGCGTGTGAGCTAGAGGTGTGGGATTTTCAAAATAAAGACATTTTAAATTCTTAATATGACTTTATTAAGAATATAACTTAAACGTCTAACAATTTAGATAAATTTAACTAGTGAAAATCTAGAATAACCAACACACAAAAAGATAGTTATACCGAATCGTGTAACTTAAACCACTTTCTCTAAATAGTTATATTATCCGCCTACTCTCACTTCTAATAATATTACAAGTTCTAATATCAAATAATCAGTCCTACCTTAATCCAAACTAAGATTCGATCTTTCTATATGGAAACGTCTGGGCGTGCGTGCAATGGTATGCACCTTGTAATAATGGTTGGGTTTCCAGGTAACTTTACGCGATAGGCTGTCAATGCACGCTTGTATCTCCTCCAAACATAACATTCATCAAATTGCCATTCATTTTACTGAAACTTCTGTTCTTTTAAAAGCTATCTTATTTTCATTTCTTATTCGCATTTCACTTCTTGGGTTTTGGTTGGAAAAGAGTTGCCATTAATCTTGGCCGTCAAAGAACCCAGAGGTTATGTTAAAGAAAAGACGCGTGAGCCCGTCACATAGTGAACCTATTTTTTTTAGTAAAATATTAAGATAGTATCTTTAAAAAATTATAAGACTTTGTAATTTTGAAAATTTCTATTTTTTTCCCCCTTTTTCATATATAAAACTATTTTTTTAAAAAAACTATGTATTACTTCGACTGAAAAAAAATTGGATCACTATATGCACAGGTATCCTGTGTAGAAGTACAAAAAATTTGGAACCATGTAGTGCAGTATTTTTTCTTAAAAGTGTACGTAAAAGCAAAGAATTATGCTTTGGAGAAAAAGTGAAAAAACTAAACTTTTGTAAAGGTTTGTTTACATTTTTGTCAATTACTTTTTTCATATTTTAAGGTTATTTTATCAATGAACATATAAGTGTTATATATTTTTAGATTCAGAAAAATATGCAGTATTTTTTAATACTAAAATTGAAAAATCAATTTTTTGAATACGCTTGATATCCGGTTCCCTTAAGCTATTTTAACTATGTAATATAAATACTAATTATTGTTATACTAGTATACTATACTACACTTATAAATACTAGTTATTTAATTATTTAAATTACTTACAAACATGTGGCAATTTGAGCCACATATTGTTGATAATCCCTACGAAGAGGTATTTTAAATGCAGCTTCCCTATCCGATAGGGAAATCTAAACAGTTAAAAGAAAATTAATTAATTTTTTGGAAGGGGAGGGAGATTGTGTAGCAACGACAATTTCTGTACCGAATTATTTTTATTCAATAGAATGCTGTTAGTAACATTATAACGTATCCTTTTACACTTTTGTTTAAGGATGTTTTCGGCTAATGTTAAAGAATAGGAGCCAAATTCGGAATATTTTTTTCATATATAAAAGTACTCACAAACATTATTATTATATTCTGGCTACACTATCCTGTAAAAAATCGCTTATTTTATCATACTACTCATTTTTATACGAGTTGACACATTTTTTCTTTTATAAAATGTGTTTCGCATTTTTTCTCGTATGCGGTAATGCTAAATGAGCTATCCCTTTACACGTTAAAATAAAAAACTTCATTATTTATGAAATATTTTGAAATTTTAAAAACACTATCTTATAAAGAAATGTATGAGTTACAATGTCACAAATGTTTATAAACATTGAGGCATTTTTTCTGTCCGAAAATGTGCTCCGCGTTAAGTTCACGCTCTTGGAAATATGGCGAAAACAGCCTTAAGTACTTGTTCTATATGTTATATGTGTCTTTGTTTGTTAATAAAATGATGGAAGAAAATTTTACAAATGTCTGTTCGGAATTGAACAACATGAATCTTGTAACAGGGAAATATATTACAGATGTTGTGTGTTGTGTGTGTGTGTGCAACGGTTGACGAGTGCTAATGGTGAAAAATTCGTGATGAGTATTTTTCTGTCGAGTATAGATGCCTCGAAAGAACTGTCTTGTATACCAGTGATTCCCAGCTCCCGGCCCGCGGATCGAAACCGGTCCATGGATCAAATAGTACCAGGCCGCCCAAGAAACATGAAATGATATCTACTTTATTTGCTGTGGTGTTTTTCTCTTAAGTTTATGTGACTTCCCATGGGAAACACTTTATATTCCATATTAATGTACTTTATAATCATATTTTGGTGCAACTGTATTTTATTCTTTATGCATGTGAAACTGGGTCCATGTCTCGAACAGATGAGAGCAGGATAAGTATCTACGAAGGAAGATTTTAAGGATTATTTTTGGAGGAATTCAAGAAATTGGAACGTGGCGAGGAAGATCAAATTTTGAGCTCTATCAATCATATAAAGAATCTGATGTCACCAATTTCATCAAAATACAACGGATTCAATAGGCAGGTCACGTTGTCAGAATGGACGAAGACCGCGCCACTAAAAAATCTTCAATACCCAACCAATTGGCACACGGAAAAAGGGCAAGCTAAATCTTAGATGGATTGATAGCCTAGAAAAAGATCTCCTAATTTTGAAAACTAAGAATTGAATAATACTAGCAGGAAGAAGGCTGGCCTGGAAAAGGCTTCTTGAGAAGGTCAATACCCACCCTGGGGTGTCGAGCCACTGAGGAAGGATGGCATTTTATTCTAACGGCATGCAATGTAGTTAAATTAAAGGCTTAAATCAAAGCAATCTAAAATATAAACAATCAACGCCCCCCCCCCTCAGCGGGACGCGGTAAAATTATGAAACGCTGACCGGTCCACGGTGATAAAAAGGCTAGAGAGCACTACTGTAGACAGACTAATGCACGTTAAATCTATCGAGGCTCAGAGTCCTCACGTTGACGTGTTGTAATAGTTTGGACAGAGGGACCAGGTCAGGTGTCATTCTCGTCTGTTGATTGAGGCTCAAAATAACGAAGTCCGTCGTCAATAGCCCAATGTAACGTCTTAGTCTCGCAGCTGTGTTCGGTGTCTTTGGGGAAGTGATCAACACATGGGCAGAGATACAGGTGCAACTTTGAATTATTGCGTAGTATCAGCTTGTATCACCCGCCGACCTTTTTAACTTCCAGAGGGACCCTTTCCCATCGCTGGCGGGATGCAACGAGAGCTGCAAAAGTACCGCCCTGATCCCCGAGAAAGAAAGAGGAAGAGCTGCTTTGACCCCTCGGAAGGAAGCAGACACGCGAAGGGAGAAGGAGGCTCTGAACTTACCAGGGAGTGGTGGCTAAAAGGATTCCTCCTCTCACAAATCACTTTATTGGAACTCTAATAATCTTTTAATGAGTTTCATAAATTCAATGTATAATTCTGTAAATAATAGCTGTGACGTAAATAAATTCAATATTTAAATTAACCAAGATCACGCTACCGGTATTCATATCAAACGTCACACCAAGTGTTGCTTTGATTAATGATGTTGATAAACCGACTAATCTACTTGAAGAAGATGAAAAGGTATTAATATTAACTATTATACTGGATTATGTCAGTGTGTTTCAGAGATGATGTATTTTGGAAAAATGCATTTCGCTTGATTCAAATAATCTTATTTTCAGGATAACATTCTTTGTACAATCTTAAAATAAAAATAAAAGTATAAATAACCTTTCAAAAAATGACATCGCATTCCCTTACCAAATTTTCCAGTTTTTCGCATGTTTGCTTCAGATAAAGCAAAAAGGCGACCAAACGAAGCTTTATTATTCAGTCAGCTAAGATTGATCTTAGCTGACTGAAATCGTAAGAAAAAATTGATAAACTGTGACATAGCCATCCTGCTATAGCTATGTCGTGTAGGATCCGCGTAAGCTAGAGGTGTGGGATTATCTAAAAGATGAGACATTTTGTAATTCTTAACACAACTTTTATTAAGAATAACTTAAATTACTTAATTCTAAATAAAAACTTTCTTTAAGTGAGAATAAGCCACAAATTAAACTGAATATTTAAGTCAGATCGCACAACTAGATCACTTATCTTAATTATATTTAATTATCTGCCTAATCTAACTTCCTATACAAAATATTACCTTTTATTGAGTAACCCTCCTTCCTTGGTTGAAGACACTCCTATTCTGCTACTTGTAAATAAGTATACTCAGGCACTAATTATCCTTCTTATAATTAACAATATTAACGAAGAAGAGCGTATCCTTCTTCCTTGTGATTAGGTCGTCTAACACTTATTCTGATCTGTTACGCACTATCTCTAAGATTGCCGTCCTATCTCACTAAACCCTCTATCCTTTTAAAGTATATCTTATTTGCATTTTCGCCCTGTTTCTCTTCTTGGTATTGGGTTGGAAAAGTTTTGCCATTAATCGTGGCCGTCAAAGAACGTAGGAGTTATGTTATAAGAAGAACGCGAGAGACGTCACAAAACAAGAAAAGAAAAAAAAAATTTTTACATTATAAGTAAATAATAAATACATAAATTTTTTCGTTATCAGGACATACCTAGATGTTAAATTAATTTGAGTTGAAGCAAAAATGTTTAATTTAAAGTGACTGACTGCGTATGAATTCTTGATTTTGAAAAGACGTATAAATGAATATTTTTTTTTATATTTAGTGTCAGTTTGAATTAGAATAGACATATAAAATTGTTTTAAGAATATTATTATGAGAAAAATTATTTAAATGCTATTTTTTAGGCAAAAAGTGAAGAAAGAATATCATATTTTCAAAACATTTTCCTTTTACGAAAAAAACTTCTATAATAATAATAATACTTTGCCGATATATAGCTAATACTTCTATATTCTGGGGTTAAATTAAAATTTCGAAAAATTCGCATTATTTTCAGGGTTACAATCAATTAAAACAATAATGGTTTTTTTTTTTTTTTTGTTAAAACCTTTCTACTGTGATATTACAAAATATGAATTAATCCACTTCTAAATTTTTGTTCAACTCCGGTATAGAAGTCCTAGCTATATATTGGCAAAATATTATTATTATAGAAGCTTTTTTCATGAAAGATAATGTTCTAAAAATATGTCATTCTTTCTTCCTTTTTGCCAAAAAATTGGGTTTAAATATTTTATTTTATTTTTTTGTAATGATCTCAAAACAATTAATACGTAAATCTAATTCAGCTGACTTTAAATATCACAAAAATAATAAATTATCCATTTATACGTTTTTTCAAAAGCATGGTTTCGAATTAGTCAATCACCTTAAGCTTACGTTTTGCTAAATAATAGTCTTTATACTACAAACTCAAAGTTTTGTAGTTTCAGGTACATGATTTAAATACAGAAAATGAAGGAATCGAATTATCAAATTTTCATTCTCTTGGGTCAATGATCTTTAGAAACATGGCAATTTTGAGGTTATTTAAAACGTATGTGCAATTTTGCTGTCAACTTTATGAAAAGATAAAATCGCCCTTCTTATTTCTGAAAGTAGATGTGATCTATTCTAATTTGATTAAGTGCCTTTCTAACTGTCACTATCTTCCGGTTTTGCCCAAAAGATATTCCGCCATTTTCTTACACTATTGAATCGAGATAACTAAAAGGAAAGTATAAAATTCTCTACTTTTGAAATATGCCACATTATTAAGTATGTTCGCTTCTGTCTACAATACTATTCATAAAATACTTTCATGAGCATTCATATAAATATTTTCTTGGACAGGTTTTCATGGTCATTTTGTCTGGAAATGTAGAATAAAAGTACCATAAAGATAAACATTTTTTCATACTTTATAAAACCACACCTAACTATTTTCTCCACAGCCCATAAAATATATAAAAGGAGTTTTATGCGAAAGCACCTTTTTATTCAAATAGTTCTGTTTATCTTAGAATGTTTAAAACCATTTCTCTTTTCAGTGGTAAATTTCCGGACTCTCAAGTACTATTATTATACAGCTGTTGCCAATTTTTTGTTTATTTTTCTCTTTTCCGCATAACCTTACAAACTCTTTATTTTTATTTCGCATTTTAATTTGAAAACGATAATAATTACTCCTCAAAATATCGCATGGATCATAACATAGAATCTCAGTATCTCATAAAATTTCCTATTGACTTGTCGTGTCTATTATTATTATAAGTTTTTTTAAGTCTTTTTATCCGTCAAAATAAACATTAATCTTTCATTTATATTGCATGAGGCTTTTATTTCTTCTTCTATACTTCATCAATCACGCAATTTCATGTTATTTTCGAACATTCTATTTTTCATGTTCTTTTTGAAAAGCTCACATTTAGGAAATGACATATGCACTAAATGGCACTGTGCAAACTCGATTTTTTTTCTCTCCATTTTCTCGCGTCTCTTTCATAATAATAATTTTTCATACCATTCAAAATCAAAACTCTTTTGTTTAGCGAATGCAGTTTTAAAATATTTTACAACGCTTCACTGAGGTCAGTCAGTAAAATGATTAATGCGTTTTCGAGATTCTTTTTTTTCCGTTTTTGACAAGCCTTTGGATATTGTTACGAACAGCAACCAGTTGGTGTTTTTGAACAACATCAGATTGGCGGAGTTGATATGCAGCTATTGAATTATCTTTTTTCCCTTGCCTGTGTTCTCTTGATTACTTGTATTATTAATCATTTGTTTTTAAAAATTATATAACTTTTTAAAGAATCGTTAAGAGGAAATCTGCCATTATTTAAAGAAAGGTCTACCATTATATAAAAAAATAACCACCATTGTGAAAACATTAAAATTTTTTTTATTAGCCTCCATTAAACGGGTAAATATAAAATTTCGCTTCACTTCAGCTAAGAAACCTCAAAGTTGAAATTTTTTCTGTTGTTTTGAATGCCATATCGTCGGTCTAATTATCAGACTGCTTAATGCTAATTTGATGCAATAGGGCTAGGCGCCAAGTTCTCGTTTATGTTCGCCAAGATAGGCGATAATATTACAATATGGTTTACTTTGATATTTTTATATCTTGCGATGAATAATTTATATCTTTAAGCATAATACATTAATATTACTTTCTGTTGTATTTATTTTATGTTAAAATCTTGCCTCCACCTCTCCCTTTGAAATCTAGTTTTATTATGAAATAATAAAAAAAATAGTGATTATACTGATCGAAGGAATCAATTAAAAGCGGAGCGCACTGAGGCATGGCGTAGACAAAACAAAAGGGAAACGCTAGGCCGTCATCTTGGATTTCATGCAACCCGACAACAACAACTGCTTGGCGCGATTAAGTTGGTGTGGTGTGGTAGTTAGGAGAGGGGGTGTCAACTCAGGTGTCGTCCACGTCACTTGACCATGGTTCAAAATTAAGTGGTCCGTCGCCAAAAGCCCTCGTGTAGCTGAACAGTGCGACGTTAGTATTCCCTCACTCACCCTCACTTGGCTCGATTAAGGAATTGCGCCAAAAGCGTTTGGCGCGTTGCACTCCTATATCAAATCAGTTACACCAGTGGAGTTACGCAGTCTGATAATTAGGCCAACGATATGTAAAAAGTATTGTCTTAACCAGGGAGTGGTCGCAAGGGGCACCGAGTAGGGGCGGCATTTGGATCAAATTTGAGAAAAAAAGATTTTTTTTTGTTGTTGTTGCAGAAAATTTGATATATTTTCTGAAACATTATAAGGTGCGAATTTTTTTTTCAAAAAAATGTATTTTATTTCCTTATTTTGTACTCTGTATGTTAAAGGTCAGTTTTCTTTTATGTTGAAACTTGAAGGGATAGAGGCAGGAATATATCTTAAGTAATGAAATTTAATATTTTTACACATCCTTCATTAGTATATTTCTCCCCATCCTGGAGTTGAGTCCCAATGGGCATTCCTTTCACCCACACGATGTTTGATGTCAGCTGTCCAAAAGGGGACAGGAGTAATAAGTTTTTGGTGGAGAGTCAAAGAAGTTGTTTAGATGTTTTGTTTTAGTTTTGAATGTAGTTACTATAAGTTAAAATAAACACTTGTCATCCCCACCATCAGTAGACTCTTTTTCAAAGAAATTGGCCTGCTAGAATGGTCAATTTCTTCTCTTACATTTTACTTGCTTGAAATAATAAGATATAATTATGTCCTTAATTTGGAATTATTTTGTATTTTTAAGACTTAAAATTATATATATATATATATATATATTTTTTCAATTTTTTTTTTTTTTGTTGTTGTTCTTTATTCTTTTTATAAGTGTGTATCTATGTGAAAATTTTTTCTTTTTAAATTATAATTTTTTGCTTTGGAGAGAGGGGCGGCATTTTCAATTTTTGACCGGGGCGGGAAAATTACAAGAGCACAAAAGCCCTGCACAAAGTTACCCCAGGCTCACGAAATCTTTAATCCTGGGAAAGCTATTTATTTTTTATCAATGATCTTTTTAGTATCCTCCAATATGATCTGGGAACTAAAATGTATTTGTCACATATCTTCTTTTTTGAGTGGCAAGCGTTTTTTTACAAATTTGAGGTACTAGGGTTGACTAAGTTCCCCACGAGACCGCCTTTGTTCCAAAATATACTTTATAATTTTTCACTTGTGAACTACTTAAGAGATTTTGATTGCTGTGTTGTACGACTAATTATAGTTTATAAATGTAAAGGAACAGGACACATAAAAAGAGAAATGGGCATCTACAATCTCTATTGGATGAAGTTGAAACTTCGGAAAAAGAAATTGAACAAACGAAGGAAAAACCTGAGGCAGTAGCGCACACAGGAATTTTTCAAGGGGAGGGGGTTCCAGGGTCGAAAGTCCATTAATCTCGTGTCATGCTCCAATACGCAGCCCAACATATTATTTTGATTTTGTCAATTTTCGGAAGCAAAAAACAGTAAAAAATTAATTATTGAATAAATAATTAGCGTTGATTACTAAAAATAATTATTAATAACAAATACTTAGTTAAATTTTACATACTATATACATAGGATTATAATCAATCGAAAAAAAATTCAAGGGCTTTGGGGTGCTTCCGAACCTGAGCACTCCCCCCCCTCCTCCTTGTGTGCGCCACTGACCTGAGGAAATAATGGATATTAATAATGATAGCAAAAATAAATGGAGAACATGAAATATTTGAGTTGAAAGGACAATTTTCAAATGCTACCTAAAAAACTCCATCAAGAAAGATATAAAGCCACAAGTGTACCACAATACACACGGCCCCCTGTCAAAAAAACACAAGGAAGAAGTTCTGCATGCTATCTGTCGATCATCAAAGCACAATAAAACTACAATAACTTGAACAAAATATGACAGTTTTGCCTGCAAATATCATTCCTGTAACGTTAGTGATCTCACGCACATTTGAAACGTTTTAGTTAAGTTTGATTGGATTTTTTTTCAAATTATCAAAGAAAAATTTAATAGTCCTTGAAGTCTTTGAAGGTATGTAAGTGTAACCTTTAGTTAAATTATTCATTGGAATTGAGATTTTTATCGTGTTCAATTAAAATAATTATATGAAAATGGACTGGGGTGACTCTGTCACCCCGTGCGACTGCTTCCGGGTTAAAATTGCACCAATACACTTTCTACTAACCTAAGCCTTTTTCTACTTTAAACTTATATATTTTGAATTCCATTCCATTTCTTAAAATAAGCCCCCTGCTAAATTCTTTGAGCGCTTACTTCAAAAACGGGGACTTGTTCTGACATTTTTATTGAATTTTATTGAAAATAAATAATATAAATGATACAATGTGAAAATTAATAATAATATTTTTATCAATTATAATCTTCCCATGACATATTTTTTCAGTTTTAAATGAGGAAAAGGCCTTTTCTTCAAGATTCTTACTGTAAAAACTTGCAAAGATTAATTTGTCAATAATCTCGATTAAAATTTTCTCCTATTATATAAGAGCAGTGAGTGTGAATATTAACGTCGCACTGTTCAGCTACACGAAGGCTTTTGGCGACGGACCTCGTAATTTTGAACCTTGGTCAAGTGACGAGGACGACACCCGAGCTGACACCCACTTCTCCTAATTACCACACCACACCAACGGGAGGACGTTTGAGCTCTTGACAGATTTAAAGTGCATCGCTCCCCTACACGGTGGGTCTTTAGTGGTACTGGGCTCGAACTCGTGACAAGCCAACCACGATCCGATACCTTGACCACTAGGCTACCGCGGCCTTATATAAGGGTAGAGACACACACAAGGAAGAGGGGTTCCCCGGGGTCCAGACTCCCCCCCAAGCCATTGATTTTTATTTCCAATTTATTATAATTCTACGTGCATAGAACACAAAATTTAATTAAGTATTTGTTATTATTGATTAATTTTACTAATTAATGCTAATTATTTATTCAATAATTAATTTTTT
>BMAV01024022.1:67986-84851 GCA_019973955.1 Trichonephila inaurata madagascariensis | reverse complement strand
CATCAGATAATAAGAACCATTTTTCAGCTTGAATAACTTTATGATTTTCAGTGGATTTTATTTATCGAAACAATTTTTAGATCTTCAGGTAATACTAGTTTTGTATTCAGACTTCAGTTCAAGAACTTTAAATTTTGAATAAGATTTTATTTTATGATCTTGTTTATAAAGTTAATCTTTCGTATCCTTTTATGTTTGTAATGTGGAACTTTACAAAAGAGCATTTAAACTAACTTTTCTTTTAAGTGTCTTCAAAATAATCTGAGTTCAGTGGCCGTCTGATACATTTAAAAGTATTCTGCTTCAACAAGTTTTATTGCAGTGGTTGTGTAAAACGAAATGTCATCGTATACGCAGTTGAATTCTGCTGACATATTATTTTTTTAAACAATTTAAAAAATAACTTCTTTATTTGTTTTATTTTTCCCTCTACTTTGCTTTACATTTTTCTAAATTAAACTTTGCGTAACAGAACATATTTCACACTATTTTCAGTTTTAAGTCTTTGAACTCCTTGAGCACCATGTTGTTGTTTTTGTTACTTATGCCACCTGATCTCGACTGCATCAGAACCAGGTCCACGAAATTCATCATGGCAAGGTGCTAGATGCACGCCTGTCATTGGTCGTAGCCTTGGGCAGCATACATGTGACGGTATGATTTAGCTCGGTTCCACCCCAATTTAGAGGTAGAACAACCTGGGGAGGTGGGGGGGGGGGTTCGGGGCCTTCCATCAACCTCACGAGAGGACTTGTGCCTCGATGGCTATCTAGAGTACTCCCATGCCCCAAAGGCACTACACATTTACAAACATCCATGCCTTCTCCGGGATTCGAGCCCAGGCTCTACGGCACAGCAGTGAACGTCGCTAACCACTATATCGGATGGCCTACATGTAACCACTAGTACATACTGCTATGTGTTGGGCAAAATCCCATTGTAATCTTATAGGGATACATGGATTATTTAGATGTACAACCAGTAACCAGCATGGAAACATTATAAGGTAGATTTTCTTTTATTGGGGTTGTATCCCTCTTCGAGACTTTGAGCCTCATTAGACTAAACATGCATCTTTTTTAAAATTAGTGTTTTACAGCAGCAGTCTAATAGTTAGAAGCCCGGTGGCTCAGTGGTAGTGTCTCATGCTTCCACGCTTCATGTCTGGGGTTCAAATCCCAGGCTGGGAAATGTCGACTCATCCTTTCATCCCTTTAGTGGGTCAATAAATGAGTAACAAGCTTGCTTGGGGAACTAAACACTGGCCCGCATGTTGGCCTTATGGACTGCTGCGCTACTGAGTTTAGTTTAGTCTAATGGTTATGGTTACGAACTTGTGGTAAACGTGTTATGAGCCCTAGCGAAACTGAAGACCCGCCGTATAGATGGGGACGATGAATGTTAAATCTGTAAATCCCTCCTTTTGGCGTGGTGTGGTATTTTGCAGAAAAGATGTCACCTTAGTTGTGTCGTCCTCGTCACTTGACCGAGGTACGAAATTACGAGATCTCAATCGCCCTTTATGTCGTATCATAACAGCAATATTCTCAAAACAGGGTATACTGTTTCAATTGATCTAATTACTACCTGTGGCGTGGGTGTGTGATGTGGCGCACTCACTGCCCAGCAAATCTATTCCTCGTATTTATTTACTTAAAATAACTAAAGCGCATTGTACTTTTCCTACTGATGCTCTTAACGTCTAATAGGTATATTCAACCACACGCAATTCCCTTAGTAATCAAGAACATTTACCTTAAAATATCAGATCTGGAATAACAATTATTTTGAAACATCCATTTGAACAATATCGATGTAATATTTTTCTACATATAACTGAATAACTGTTAATGAAAACACTACGTATTGCCGAATTAATGCAGTTGATTTCATTTGTTTTCTTAGGGGTGGTGGGAATTTGTTTGCTTAATTTAGTTACAAATTAGAGTACTCATTATATAGCAACACTTTTTATTTATGTTTATTCTCCAGCATAGTTTCGATCATTTACTACGTCAACATTAGCATAATTTTGTAATTTTCTGAAGACTGATAATAATTCCATACACTGAATTCCATTCAAAGTTATAAAATGTCTTCCATTTTATTGTATAAATCCCGCCAATTTTTTTAAAAATTCTTTCGTATATCCATCTAAGCCGATTGGCATGCCGACCTCGATCCAAGTTTCTACTCACGATTTTAACATCGTCTGAATTCGAATGCATTTTGTAACAGAAGGTGAAGTCGTGGATTTTTTATTCGAAACAGGCAGTGGCATCACGACTTTCTTGTTTGAATCATTTGGGATATCACGTTTACAACCAATGACAATTGGTCTTATGACATCGTCTCCAGCTGATAGTTTAAAACTTAACGTATTCACAAAACACGAAATTTTGGTCAAGTTTTGTAACTTTGTGAATCTAGGTAGCTGTGGTACAAGAATCACGAGTTATATTTCAAAACTGCAGAAAAGTTATTGTTAGATACAAACTGAATGAGATTAGACATAACAAAGAATAAAGTTTTGGGTAAATTCCTAGTTTAGTTCACATTTTGATGACGAAAAATGATGATGCCAACAGCGCTTTCATATATTGTAACATGTTTGATCGTCTTTCAAAAGAAAGGTCAAAAGTTCTTCAGGAAAGGACTATGCAATTAATCGATATAGTTATTCTGGGATAAATCGTAATTTATATATTCTTGAATTTTCTATAATACTTACTGTAAGTTCTCTTCTAACAGGAAGCAAATACACACGTATAAATCTACGATAGCCTGGATTAAAAAATTACACAAATATTAAACACAGAAACACAATCCTTAATCACAATTTCCCATAAGCAAATGAAACACTTGGTCGCTGTCAAATGTTTGACTCCAGTGTTATTTTCCAGCATCATCTTTATACTGGCTTCGAAGAACCTTCAATGAGCTTCCACAGTTATTTCGTCAAATAATTTTTCTTGAACCTTCTGGGTTTTCTAAGGGCATTTATAATTGTCACCAAATTTTTGGTGACATCTAATCATCAAATCTGCCACCAAGGTCACTCCTCCTTCATTAGCGTTATTGGAGAGCATTCCCTTTTAACTTACAAACAACCTTTCCGGTCACAATACTATTTCGGCAGAGAAGTGAATGAAGTCCAAACTTTTAGTAACTTATATCCTTTAATACCAAAAAAAAAAAAAAAAAAAAAAACCACAAAATGACTGTATAACTGTCTAATTGAAAAAAAAAAATGTTGCTGATAACAGATTTTTTTCCAATTGAATTTCTTTTCTGCAAATTTGAATTTTTCTTTTGACTTTTTAATCTAATGTAGAGATATCTCCGCTTAATAGTATAGTATCGAACTCATACTAAAAACTTTTTCTCTCAAAATGAAAAATATCCCTCTATAAATATTAGCAGTGTTATTACTAATTAACAACACTTAATACTCAATATTGATTTAGCTTAACTATCATATAACATGCGTCATAATTTGTTTTGCTATTTATTTCTATTAAAAGGAACAAATTCAAATTTTCCAGCTTAAATTATATTCTGTATTTCATTGCTTATATTGTATTGTTAAATGGATTATTCTGAACTGAACTGAACTCAGTGGTGCAACAGCCCATGAGGACTAAGGCCTACTGTGTGCATATCTCAGTTTACGTGACCTTAGGCGCTGGGGTGCATGTGCAAATGTTTCGGTCAAGTGATCAGTCTGACGCGACCCCAGTGTTCAGTTCCCAAGCAAGCTTGGTAATTATTTATCGAAGACTGAGCCCGCGATTTGAAACCGGGACCTGTAGCGTGGAAGCTCGATACTTTACCACTGGGCTTCATGGTTTCTTCTAGTTTTATATTTTATAATACGAAGAAATTCTACATATTTATAGAATCTTTCTTTTTAATTTTAAAGACTCAATAGGACAAGCTTCGTACTTGTTTAACGCATTCGAAATTGTAAATATTGGAACATTTTTCTGTTTGAAAATATATTCCAAGTTTTTTCTTTCTTTACTTTTTTTTGACATTTTGCATAAGTGGTGTTTTCAATGCATTTTTAAATAGTTTTTTAAAAACATATAGAATTAAAAAAAATGTCTGACCCGTAGATAAATACTCGATTCTAGATGATATCGAGAATTTTAAAGCCATTTTAGCCTTATGTTTCAGAGAAGGTCCCGAAATCGATACATATTTTGAAGTAGAAAAAATATTCTTGTTTCAAAGTAAATTACTATATTTTTGGAAAATGTATACCAATATATCATTGTACATTCGAACATATCCAAAATATTTAATACCATTCTTACTATTTCTTTCCTTTTCGTATTTTAAATTAAATATCGATTTAGCATTACAATATAGGAGACGAAGTCTGGATTATATATATATATATTTTTTTTATACAGAAAAAAAGAAGAAAAAAAAAATAGAATTCAAACGGACTTGAAAAATGCAATAAAATATGTTTCTAAAATATATTCCTTATCGAAAGCAAAATGTAGCCTTACTTTAATCCTTAGTAATATGCTGTTTCAGCATCTTTGTTTTCAAATGCATACAAAAAATGCCAGAAATTTAAGAAAACGACATTTTCGATTTGTATTCAAAAAGGGATTTCATAAAAATTATCTGTAGGTAAAAAGTCTCATTCTGTTCAGATCAATGGCGTAACCCCCTGCATTGCGGGGGGGAGGGCAGGAATTCTAGGATGCACAAAGCTTGATTGACTCCAAGTACGTATTTGGGCTTGAGTCCTAAAACCTGACTTTGCAGGGAGACTTTAATATTGTCTGTTACGTCACTGGTTCAGACGACTTAAATTCAAATACATTGTGACCCTTGCTGAAGTTTGATTAATTGGTAATTTGTAGTTAAATTTCGAAATATTTCCAATTTGACACACGCATTATAATTTATTGCCATAATCGGCCATTGGCATTACAGATTGTCGAAGCTTTGTAAATACTTCCAGTTATATGAATTAACCTTTAACAAATAAAAGTGTTTCCTGCTTTAAATATATACACTATTTACCAATAAGTATTTGGGCACCTATGCAATTGCCGATATCTGCGGTTCTGATATACGCGCAGGCAGGCCTTAAGGCATGGGCCAACTGGACCCACGGCCTCGGCCCAGTGGTGCACACAAGGGGGGGGTCCTAGGGGTCTTAACCCCCCAAAGCCTTTGATTTTTTTTCAGGTTGACTATAATTCTAAGTATACAGTACGTAAAATTTAAATAAGTATTTGTTATTAATGATTAATTTTATTAATTAATGCTAATTATTTATTCAATAATTAGTTTTTTTACTATTTTTTGTTCCCGAAAAGTGACAAAATCAAAAGGAGCATGATATAGGAATGGGGGACTTTCGACCCTGGACCCCCCTTGAAAAATTCCTGTGTGCGCTACTGCCTCGGCCATAATGGGGGCCTCGTCTCGTTCTCGACTTAACCTAAAAAAGAACCTGATTCGAATAATTTCAACGGTCAAATAAATGTTTGTTTTTTGTTGTTGTTGTATTCTTCAAAAAACTAGGAATTTCGGACAATATGTCAACTGGCTACTTGTGTTGACCGTCTTGTATGATAGTGTGCAAGCCCACCACCATACACCTTCATTACTCATTCAATCTAAAGGTAGCAGTTCGTCGAGTTGGTTTGTGCGATTGTAAGTCATGCATATTTATTTGTTGCGGGTTATAGTTTGTACGAGTATTTGACAAGCTATGTATGTACTGTCTACTTTTAAGGGTCATAGGTGGGGCATACATTTGTGAAAGGGATCAGGTCCTCAAGAAGTCTTAAGACGTCCCTGAATACGATTAAAATGCACCAATACGATAACAATTGCATCCATTTCGATTTCCTAATCGTCCCTTTTCCTTTATTTGAGCATATATTATTTATTTACTTGAAACTAGTATTTTGTAATATTTTTACGTGCAAATAAGATGTTTACTGTTTTCTTATGGGGGAAAAAGTGTTAAAAAAGTCTGCACAAATAGCAGAGGCAGTCTTAGGACTATTGCGAAACCTCTAAATCCCTCAGCCATGTGTTGGGGGTCAGCGAAGGGTGTTTAAAATTTTGAGAGTTCGCGATGTGAGGCTGATACATAAAAGGGGGCTGTGGCGATCGAAAGTTTAAGAACCGCTGATATGAAAGATTACACGGAGTTACGTAAGTCCTCATGAGACGTAATGTGGAAATTAGGAGTGCGGAGTATATTTGATCAGATATTGTTCAGGCAACCCGATAGTGCTTCAAAGATTATGACATCTGCCCCTAATAGTTCTGCTTTGCTTTAAATAAATAAAAATTAGAATCAGATTCATGTGTTGTTGTTTTAGATAGTGAAAATTCACTCAAAACTCTGTGCAAATTAATTAATTTTTCTGTTTATTTGGCTTAAAGGTCATACAATGACAATGGATTGTACGTTTGCAATGAAGTCTAGACAGATGGGAGGGGTGTTTTGAGAAAAATTAAGTGATTTGCATGCACTACAGAGAGACAACTGAAAATATGAGTTTGGCGAAATGATATTATCACCAGTCTATGGCAAGATTTAATCTAAAAGAATAATAAGGTTTGGAACAATACTTGATTAAAAATTCATATTGATGGACCGTACACATTATTAACAGCACATAATAAATAAAAAATGCATCTAATTATTATAATTTCATAGGCCGGCATAGATGCATTTCATTTGCTGACAATAACTCAAATTGTTAAAAGACAATAATTATAATAATTAAAGGCCTATTTCCTTAAATGATTCTTGTAGTTTCTCAGTACTTGTCATTGTAGTTAGCGATATATAGATTTAAAACGCTGATGCGTATTCGAATGACCTTGACGACATGTTTCACAATATTGTCACCAACGTTGAATACATGAATATTCAATATTACGAAATCTCACACATTCACAAATTTCAATCATATATATAAACGGTTCTTTTTAATTTAAAGAAAGCAAATAGTTTTCCTGGTTACATCAATTATTTTTTTATTTATGATAAACATTTACACTGATTTTAATTGCCATTTTGCGAGGCAAACGTTAAATTTTAAAATATTTTCTCCTAGAAAATTTAAATATTTGTCGAGAAATTCATGTAATTAGTTCAGATAATGGTACTATTTAATTGGTTGTATATATTACGTATTGTATACGGAAGTATTGATGGTATAGTTTTGAAAACTTTTGTTTTGATAACATTTCATAAATATTGATTTTAAAGATATCTGAGAGAGTTTGCGTTAGTTCTATCTTATAAGTATTCGAATAATTTTCTTTGTGGATGATTGTTAGTTTGTTAGAATAGATTTGGAAAATTAAAAATAATCACTTAGTTTTCCGAAACAAACAAGCAAAAAAAAAAATGAATATTAACTTAAAATGAGAAGAAGCTTTAGCTTAAATTAAAATGAAGAAAGAATTTCACTTCTTCGAAAAAAAAAATTAAAGAAGAATTATATGAAGGAAAAAAATAAAAATATTCTGGCGAAGCTTTCTATCTCCTTGGTGAAAGCAAAATAAAAAGTAAAATATTTTGCATATTCCAAGTGAAGCTATTCTTAATCTAAGCAGTACATCTAGAAGAATTCTGATACATAAAAATCTAGCGTCTTTTTTATGTTGAAAAGAATATTGCGTCAAGCCGAAATGAAAGATGTAGAAAATAAAATAAAAAAGAAGAAATTGTGTGTGTGTATGTGTGATATATGTATCACGCTCGTTCTTCCTGCAGCTCACGATTACTTCCATTTTTTTGGAATTCTCATCTGAATTATAACTGAAATTGAGATAAAGTTTTAAAAAATACCAAAAATCAGGCGTTTTGTGTGAAAGTTATTTACTTTTTACGGCACTATTATTCTTGAAGTAGACATTAACGATGCAAAAACGATAATTTACAGCAAAAGAATTATTTTGTTTGCTAACGTGTGGATTAAATTCTACGAGAATTTCGAAGAACAAATAAATTTATTTGAAATTGAGAAAAAATGAATATCCTTCTTTATTCCATAAAAACACACAAATTGCGAAATTTTAAACTTCAATACATTTAACTTTTATAAGAATATAATGCCACAAGGAGATATAACAATAACGAAAAAAAAAAAAAAACAACTTTTTGTTATTTTTCCAGTTTATTATCAATAAGACGAAAAAATTATGCTTTAAATTCGATTTCGATTACATTTATATCGATTTAGCCCGACCGAACAGAAAAATGTAAGCATTGCAAGATCTGCAATAAAATATTTCCGAAATAAGCTCTTTTCTTAGAATATAAGTTTATTTAAGAAATAGGCATATTTATGTAGAATTGTATAACACGTATTCCATAAAATTCTTAGAAGAGAATAAACTGAATGATTTCGTCCTTGTTCTCGCGTTGTGACGTCAAAAAGTGTCACTGAACCAAAATATGTTTTGTACACAAAACTACAATTTGCCGCTGTATTTCATGTCATTCTATTAAAATGAGCAGAGCTGAACGAGACGAATAATTTCTTTTTTTTTCTATCAATATAACCACGAAAAAAAAAGAAAGTATTTCGTAATGTGGGAAAATTTTTCTTTCTTTTTGAAAGAATATTCGAATTACAGTCTTTCAACGTACAAATGAATTATGTTCTGCAACATTGTTTTAAAGACTCGTACATTAACAATTCCGAATATTCCAATCTATTGTCCTATTGTATCTCAGATTTCAACGACTTTGAAGAAATGGTGTACTTCGCGTTTCCCTTCTTTCCAAAATTTACAGACGGTATCGTTTGCTGTCTATCAGACCATTGTAATCAATGGCGCCAGGGAAACGAATATTTTTTATGATCTATGTATCTTCCCCCAAAACGTGAAAAATCGTCCTCCGAAATTCCGCCTTTGGTGGTCTTGCTGAACAGATAAAATCTTTCTTTGCAGGGGGTTAGGTGAGGGGAGTTTGAGCGTGATTCCCTTTTTGGAGTGGAACATGTTTATCTCCTGACACCATCTGTTAAGTCAACTGGTTGAGTGGTAGTGTTTTGAAGTAGCGGAAACGGCGTCACATTCACCCTACGTTCTGAGTAGTTAATCTTTCAAAGACGAATAAGCTTTAATAATATGGATACACAGAATTGAATTAATAAATTAAACGAATCAAACATTTATTCTTTCCTTAAAGCTTTATTATTATGAGGGTATTTTTTAAATAAAAATGAAAATTGTTAAGCAATTGTTCTATTTTTTCCTTTAAACGCAACTATATTCCTATTTCATCTGATTTACTTATGTCCAAGTGCAGGGATGAGCAATTGTTTTGGCTGAATGGCCAAAACAATTACTTTAAAAAGTATATCATTGTTTTCTGATAGAAAGAAAAGTAATTTGTATGGCAGCAAGTAGTAGAAATTAATTGATTTGTTCAAGATAAAAGTGCTTAAAATTTTCTCAATATTTCTTTAGACCAGAGGTTCCCAAACTTCTTTGTCTCATAGACCCCTTGCCATGTTTTTCGGTATGGGGTAGACTCCTGCTTGATTAATATCGAATTTTTGCAAATTTATTAACTTAAATGTCTTTTTGACAGCTATTACAACTATTACTACTTTAAAAGAATTAAATTTATAACTAATGAAGTATAGAGTTAAAAGTTTAAAAAGCATATGTTAATTAATAAAATTAAAAGTTAATAATATATAAAATAACTGTTAAATAAAATAACCAAACAACACACAATTGATGGGAGGGATGAATACGGCGCTACAACAACAAATTTTCAACATTTAGTATCAATCTTGTGAGGTTTAACCTTAAATATCTGTTAGTAGTGTCCAGTTTCTTTTTTGTTTTGTTTTGGAGATTGAAAACTGAGCTGAAACTCCTTCTTACTAAGAAAAATAATTAAAAACTTCCTCACGATATTCCATAATTCGGGACAAATAGCAGGTTTGTCCTTTTAAAGTCAAAATTGCTGGCATCCGCTTCTAAACTTTAAAATCTTCATTGGTGCATATCACGATCAGTTTCTGTTGTCATGTGACATTTTTTTTCAATATGACCATTTAAATTCATTGCCAACTGTGGTATTACCATAGTCAAAGCATTCTCAAATCTAGTTTCAAAATCTGAATAAAAGGCAGTTAAAAGTTGAACGTAGATTAAAACGTGCTGACAGATTGTCTAGGTTAATTTGAGAAAGTTCCAGATCTCCAGTATTATACTTCTTTAGTTTAATTCTGCAAAGAAACGCTAAAATGATTCCTGTTTTTGGAAAAATTATGCTGTCACCTTGTAAGGGCAAATTAACCTCATTAAATATAGTAAATAAATCTGCTAAATCAGTAACATTTGGTTTCCACTTGATTAAATTTTCTTTTAAAATTAAAGTCCCGATCTAGTTTAATGACAGCCAATATCTCATAGACCCCCACTTACACCTCATTGATTCCCAAATTTTTTTTTTTTGCTGACGGGGACCCCTTGCAGATCGTCATAGACCCCTGGGGGTCTATATAGACTACTCTGGGAATCAGTGCTTTAGACGAATATCAAATTTGAAAAATTCTGTCTTAAATGTCAATCAAACAACTCTGCCTAAATGCATCCCAAGAAGACGAAAAATAAAAATATACTACATTATGATTCAAAAACTTTTACTTAATTCGGCTGAAACTGGTTTCTGATAAAAAAAATCTCGAGAATTTTCTGTGTATTTACGTTTTCCAACTCTGCAATAATCTTTGTTTATGGAAGATCACATTCACTGACGTCAACCGATTACGTCAGAATCTTATTTGGGGACACTTTGTATTCAGAACATTTCTACTCTTAACTGAATATTGAATGATAAACAACTATGATGTGGTGTACCTTCTTTATTTTAAATTAACAATGAACAAAACTATGTTTATGTGGTGTTGGGAATATTCTTCAGTGGAATTGTGAATGGTTTGGTTATTCTTCGGTGTCGTTATTCTATGGCTAGTAATGTTCGCTGTGGAATATTCATCTATAAGGGAAAAAAAAAAAAAATTTCACAGTTTTTTTTTTTGTACATAGTTTTTTAAGCAAATTATCATTCAAAATAAGTTTCATCTGTCAATACTGCTTTTCTCAATTCCTACTATTAGTTCACAATCTCCCTATATATATCTAGTTCAAATTTTCACTCGTTAATAAAATACATTTTAAGCGCTCAATTGAGCTGAGATTTTATATATCCGAACTTTTTGGATGATAATACGGTAATTTAAATATGATTAATAAGAATTAATTGATTAAAACTAATTATCTACAGCCCCTTTAGCATCATTTCTGGCGACTTGTGTCAAAACTTTAAAAGTTTTTTCTCACATTTTAAAGCGCTCATTTGAGCTGAAATTTTCTATACACTATTGTTTTGGGTGATAATGCGATAATTTAATTAAAATTAATTGACTGAAACTAATTATTTCAAGAATTACAGATACAGAGCCACGTTGGCTTCCTTTTTATCCACTAGAGTTAAAACTAAAAGATTTTTTTTCTCACATTTTAAAGCATTCAGTTGAAGTGAAATTTTATATACACGATTGTTTTAGATGGCAATAAAATACTTTAATGCTAATTAATAAAAATTAATTGCCACTTAATATTGTGATTCTGTCCTATGTATATACATATTTATTTTAATTGTAATTATTTGATGAAAAGTAACTAAAATAGAATTTTCCTTTGTTGACCTAAGTAGGAATTGACTTAAAATTTTTTTTCTTTATATTACTTGTTTGTGTTCTGTTTATGTCTGAGTTTTTCAGCTACGTTTCTTTTAAACAAACATACATGTGTATGTTTTATGAATTCGAAAATCATCTGTAAGTAGTGCAACAACATGTTTTGAATTTTCAAAACTAAAATCGTAAATGTCTTAATGTTGTTGGTAAGAAAACCACTCTAGCAAAAAGAAAGAAAGAATACAACTCTAATTGTAGCCATTAAATACCTTAAAAAGTTGCCGTCAAGAAGTTTTGCGAACATCTGAACACATTTGTTGACAGGTGATGAAGAAAAAAACCCATTTCAATTCAGGAAACCATGAGGCGACTAGTTAATACTGTGAAATTCAGATATTGAAATAAGCAGAACAATGTTTTTTTTCCACCAAAAAACAAGATTTCCGTTATTATAATGGTGTATGCAATTCTCGCTAAAACTGTGTTACAATATTTTTGGATAATATATTGCTGCTATAAGTGGAAATGGAGTCAGATAGGGCGACGTGCTGACATGCCAACTCTTCAACATACCTTTGGAGAATGTCATTCGTGACTTTTAAGATCAACACCAAGGAATTTTTTTTTTTTAATCTGTGCCAATTTTTGCATTTGCCGATGATATAGATTTTATTGTATGAACACACTCTGATCTTAAACGTACATTTCTAGCACTGGAAAAGGAGGCAGGTAAAATGCACCTACTGTTAACCAGGAAAAAACTAAATACATTCAGTGTGTATTAGGGTAATAGACTCTATCGGCACTTATAAATTTGTCAAAGTTTATAGCTTTATATATATTAGGGTTCTGTGGTTATGGAGTCTCAGGGGTGTTAACTTTGTCTCAAGGAGTGAAAATATAAACAATTTTCAAACAGGTATAATTCTTTTAAATTTAAATTAAATAATTCGAATCTCTCACGCATTATTTACAAAGGATTATGGCTTCAGAAAAGTACAAAATGTTTGAAATATAATCACAATTTTAAAAATTATAAGCATATGAAAATATGTAATAAATAATAAATAATTTTTGCGTTGCGCACGCTCTTATCTAAAATAGTAGCCTTTGATGTATAAAACTTTATAGAATTATGAAATGTGTCATACTCTTTAAGCCCTGCATTATTTAAGAATAATATACCTTTTGCATTTCAAACTATTTGAGAAATATTGAAATTTTTTAAAAAAAAATTTAAAACTGTAATTTATTAGTCTACTAATATAAAATTACTGCAGTGTAATAAGGATACATTTAATTTTATAAATCAACTTACAGCTAGTAATTAAAGCTACTATTTTAGAAAATAGCATGCGCAACGTAAGACTTAATTAATATTTCTTACAGAAATGTTTCTTATTTTCATATGCTTATAATTTTTAAAATTATGATTATATTTCAAACACTTTATACTTTTCTGAAGCCCTATTCCTTTATAAATAATGTGTAAAAGATTCGAATTATTTAATTTTAATTTCAAGGAGTTACATATATTTGAATATTGTTTATACTTTCATCCCTCTAGAGAAAGCTAACACCCCTGAGACCAATAAACATTAATTACAATAACACATCTGAAAAACAACGAAGAACCGGTACTGTTAATACATGCTTTTATGATTTGAAGAGATATTTAAGACCAAATTTAATTAAAAGGAAAACTAAACTACTCAGGAACGTCTTAAGACTTCTCGAGGCCCTGGGCTTCTACTTCAAAGTAGGCCCTGAGCCCCTACACAAATGTAGGCCCCACCTACCACCTGTCGAAGTAAACAGTACGTATCATATGTTGTCAAATACTTATACAAACTATAACCCGAAACAAATAAATGTGTTTGACTTACAATCGCACAAACCGACTTGACCGACTGCCGCCTTTTGACTGAATGAGTAATGATGGTGTATGGTGGAAGGCCTAGGCCTGTAGGTGGACAACGGTCATCCCATGTAGCCAGTTAACAAATCGTCCGAAATTCCCAGTTTTTTTTTATTGAGAATACAACCGGTAATAACATTTGACAATAGAAATTATTCGAATTTTGATCTTATTAAGGCTGAGACGAGGTCCTCATTGCGGCCGAGTCCCGGGCCCAGTTGACCCATGCCTTAAGACGTTCCTGTGTTGTTGTTGTTGTTGCTCATGCCACCTGTCTGACATAGTCAGATCGAAGCCCACGAAATTCATCGTGGCAATGGGCTAGAAGTACGCCTGTCGTTTGGCTTTTAGCCTTGAAACTTTACATTTCGAATATACTTTAACAATATATATTACATAATTTTGTGATATAAGAATATTGAGCAGTCTATGGCTTACAGATGTAAAATAATTAATCCATAAATATTCAAATATGCTATCTCTTTTAGTAAAGTATGTGAGTATGATGAGTATAGGTCTAATTAGACATTCATAAATTAGTAGTAGAAGACGTTCCTAAAACTATTAGACCTAAAAATTAGACCAATACTCATCATACTCACATGCTTTACTAAAAGAGATAGCATATTTGAATATTCATGGATTAATTCTTTTACATCTGTAATCCATAGACTGCTCAATATTCTTATATCACAAAATTATGTAATATAAACTGTTAAAGTATACTAGAAATGTAAAGTTTCTTTGGAACTTAATCATCTAGTAAAATTTGATAAGGTTTATTATTTACACTTGTGTTTGCATAAACTAAGAAAGAAAGAAAAAACTTTTTTTGTTTTTGTTTTTGTTTGAATTTAAGTCACATTGATTGTTTATGTGCATCCCACTTCGAAGCAACACGACAATTCTATCGGCGACGGAGATTAGATCTGAGCCACGCTCATGAAGAATTTGTCACACTAGAACCTCAAATTAAGACTACATGCAATGAACACTGTACTATCGAATACTGCTTGGTTCATGATAATTCTTATGCTGCCAACTTTTTCTACGAAGTTTAAGACTTTGCTGCTTTAGAATTTCGAGGCCCATTGATTATTATCGCATATTATTTTCATTTTCTTAGGAATTCCTGACATGCCACAAAATTTTGTCCGGTCCGTCCAGTTTGGGTTTTAAATTTTGGGTTTTTCTATTGAAATAACTTTTTGAGACTCTTTAGATGTTAAATGAAGCCTATGGAATCGGGAGGAACAATGAAAAAAATCACAAGCATTCGAATAGTACAAGCGTTCTTTTCAAGACAGCAGAAGTGTTGAAGATGATCCTCGAAGCGACTGCCTGTCATCATCCACCCCTGACAAAATAATTGAAAGCATCCATGAAATCATTCGTCCCAAACGGCAAGACTGTAAATAAAAGACTTTACGTGCAAATTCTCTGTAATTTACAAGATGCTATCAGACGGAAACATCCTGAAAAATGGGTTGAAAAGAGTTTGATTTTACTTTATGATAGTGGTCCGGCATATCGGTCATTTCTGGTAAAAAGTTAGCTTGTAAAGCATAATATTAACATATTTGGACATCTACTTTATTTACCTGAACTAGCTCCTACAGATTTTTACCTACTTCTACGACTAAAAATGAAATTTCAGGGCAGAGTTTCGGTTATTCAGATAAAGAACTATGGAGAATGCTACGAGGCAGCTTAAGCAACATTTAAAAATAAAGGGTTCTAAGCAGTGATGCTTTAAGATTTTTTCAAGACCTGGCCTCTATACAAATGTAGGTAGAAACTGCCACTCCTTTAAATAGACATTAGTATGCGTTTTAATATACTGTATTCCGGAGCAAATCCAATGTGTATGATACACAATCTCGTAAATCTTGGTATAATCGACCGACTGCTGTCTTTCAGCTAAATCATGGTGTATGGTGATAGGCGGAGACCTAGAGACGGGCATAGCAGAATAATGCAATCTTGTCATCGTTTCTACGTGACATTCCCAGTTCGCAGAATGTGTCTAGAAACAACATTTGACGTTTAAAATTATTCGAATCATCATTATTGAGGTCAAATCGAGAAGGAGCCGAAGCCATTCTACCAGTACCCATAGCCTAAAGTTTGGCCAAGTCTGCCACTGCTGACACCTTGCGGGGTGACACTTGTCTAACTTTTGCTGAACTCTCCTCTATTAAAAGGATAGAAATAAATACACTTTGGAGAATACTCCCTGCTCACCCTTGGTATTTGGAGAAAGAACCTCGTTGGTGTCACCAACTTAATATTCCTAGGCATCAGCAGACGGCTCTATCACGCTTTTATTAGTGGCCACATCAAATCTCTTACTTTTCAACAGGGTTGGAAAGTCTTTCCAGAGTGTCATTGGTGCAAGGCTGATCAGTCCCCCCTCCCCAGTCATATTCTTAATTGCTTGAGTTTTACTATTGATGAGGTTTTAGGAAATCCTTTTTTATTTTTGGATTTTTTGGATTTATGGAGAAGGTGCAGCAAAGCTACACCATCTGGGATAAGAAACAAGAACACCAGTGCCAGTCTTGAGTTCGGGTCCAGTCAGCCTATGCATTAAAACATCCCTGGTTTCAGGAATACTTTGAGCAATTGTAAGGATGATGGAAAAAAGTGTGGGATTTTAAATGGAGACTGTTTTGAAGGACACGTAACTTAAATTGTACAGTAAATTACTTTTTGCTTAGAAATTCCGTGAACTTTTTAACTCTACTTCGTGTAATGCGATATATTATTCCCTATAATCTGTTGTAGTCAAAATATGGTACAAATTGTGGAATATTTTTCTGTTTAACAACTGATCAGAATTTGGATCCCTTCTTTAATACTAAGCAAAGACAGCCGAAGTCTAGACAAACTACAGATTATTGTCTCTAGCATACCTCACTATTTTAACCAGGGATCTTTGGAAACAAGATCCATTATTAATATATGCGACTTTCTAGTCACACAACAGTTTCCCAAGAGATAAGTAACTATAAGAAAAATTAAGTAAATGAGGGAAGAAACACGAGGAAATGCAGCAAGTCCTTGAATTGCCATTTTTCTGATTGTATTGCAAAATTTTCTGCCAGCCATCCAGCTATTACCCTCTGGATGAAAAACGCGTTGAAAGAGCAGGAAATACCATCAATGCTATCTCACTATCTTAAGAACTTTTCGACTTCTAAAATTACAATAATCTG
>BMAV01024022.1:34259-57986 GCA_019973955.1 Trichonephila inaurata madagascariensis | reverse complement strand
AGTACGTGAAGACAACGACTGCCTTTACAGATAGACAACAACAGACTTTATGTGTTGTGATATGGTTCCTTATATATACGTGGCAGAATGATTCATTATTGTCATAAGCACAATCTAATTGTCCTCGCGTAAATTGGTGTGAGGCAACAGGTGCAATCGGCGCTGTCTGGCAATATATTTCCCTCCTGTATTCATAGATTACAGCTGTACATCATTGCTGATTGGTTACTTACGAAATGATCATCGATTTCTTGGAATGACAATCTGCATTCCCTAGATCAGTGTTTCCAAAACGTTTGTCATATGTGTACCCTGGGACCAGAGGTGTAGCTACCGCCGTATCAATGATACGGGGGCCTCGAGCTACTGGGTCCCCAATATGTGGAACTACAGTCCCACTAACAGGGTTTTCATTCCTCAAAAAGGGCACCGAAGGAGTTTTGATACATGGCCCCCTCAGAACTAGCTACGCCAGTGCCGGGGACGTCTTAAGGTATGGGCAAACTGGCCCAGGGCCTCGCCCACAGTGAGGGCCTCGTCTCGTTCTCTACTCAGCCTTAATAAGATCATGATTTGAATAATTTTAACAGCTAAATGTTATTCTCCGAAAAACTCGGAATTTTGGACGATATGGCAACTGGCTACCTGTGATGACCATCGTTCATGTATAGGTCTAGGTCTACCACTATATGCCATCATTACTCATTCAGTCAAATAATGGCCGTCTGCCTAGCCGGTTCGTGCGATTTAAGTCATACACATTTATTTGTTTCGGGTTTGTACGAGTATCTGACAACGTATGCTATGTATTGTCTACTTTTATAAGTCACAGGTGGGACTTACATTTGTGTACGGACGCGGGGTCTACTTTTAAGTAAGGGCCCAGGGCATCAAGAAGTCTTAAGATGTCCCCGTGAGTACCCCTTCTATAATTTTCGTAATGCTGAGTACCCCTCGTCAAAAAAAATGGATTTATTTTAATAACAATTAAATTTTTTTTTGTGGCATACACAAAATAATATGAAAAGAGAAATAAAATCATTCATATTAAAATATAAATAAAAGTTATATTATAAATAACATTTATTTGGATTAATGAGAAGGGGGGAATTGTTTGTGCTGAGGTGACAGATCTTCATAATTTGGTTCCCTGATTGTTAATTTTGTTCTGAGATTCGATTCCACGTCCAATGGGCTGAATTCATGTGACATCACAGTCACATGATAAGGATAACCACGTGTTTCTAGCCAATCAGTTCAAAAACTCATGTGATGTCACAGTCAAACGATAAAACCAGTCATGTGTTTCCAGCTTATCATTTCATGCGCTTCCTTGTTGCCAACTTTTGCTCTGGGTAGAAATTTTTTCTTAAAAAGTACGTATGTATACACAGGATATTTTATTTAAAAATACATGCATAAAATAAAAATAAAAATTTTTAAGTTTTAAATTTTTTTTAATAAATTTTTTTTTTTTTTTTTTTTTTTTTTTGTAACATTTAAATATTTTTACACAATTATAGGATTAGATACAAATAGCGCAACACAAATTCGAAAATAGAACAAGTTTACAATTAGTTTAATATCTGTTCTTCAATGAATCACATGTTTGTCTTTATCATGTGGTCTTCATGAATTGAGCACATTGGAAGAGGGAGAGTGTTTAATTTTAATGAATGTTAATGAAATGTCATTCCGAGCCGAGCATGGTCGACTCAGCCTTTCATCTCTTCAATGGGTCGATAAATGCGTACCAAGCTTGCTTGGGAACTAAACACAGGGGGTTTCACATCAGACTGACCACCTGACCGGAACATCTGCTCATGCTCCTCAATGCCCAAACTGAGATGTACAGAGTAGGCCTTGATCCTCATGGACTGTTGCGCCACTGAGTTTCGTTTAATAAAATGACAATAAAATGAGAGATGGAAAAAAATAAATATGTAGTGACAAAAAAAAATATCTTAAAGTATTTCAAAGAAAAAAATCCATACTTTTCTCTTAATTTTTAGAAATGGGAATTTTCTATAAATAAATCATTTAAACAACTAAATGTACCATTTTTTAATGAAAATCATTTATTTTTTTTATAGAACAATAAGATTTTTGACATTTAAATAAATTAGACTATTGATAAAAATTAATACGAGTAAGATTTCCTTAAAATAAATTCCCAGCATTTTAAAATGATGTTGTTTTTTCCATGTCGCAAACATTTGAATATTTATTTTTTTAAAAAAAAGCCATGTTTATTTTAATTCACAACTATGTATAAAAATTAAAATGGTATACTTTTATTTCGAATACTGAAATAATTTTAAATCCTAAAATAGATTAAAATAGATATTTTGTCTGAAAGATTATTTTGCAGTTTCAGCGAACTGAATTTATCGTTTGCTTTCTTATGCAAATATATGATATCCATTATGTAATTTCAATCCACGTAGAATCAAAGAATTTTTTTAACGTTTTGCGTACAATGAGAAGATAATTATTCTTTCAGTTATATTATTGAATGGCACCATGAGTCAAATTACATTTTAAAGAGCTGAATAAACATTAATGAAATGAGAATATTTCTGAACAAAAATCTTTTATAACTTCATGCAAATTATGTAGTATCAATCGAAATAGAAAATTTCTTATTTTTAAAATTAGTAGACAGATTAACAAGAATATTTATTCAGAAACCAAAAATTAAACGAAGAAAGCAATTATGTGCTTCTTGTGCTTACAATACATTTCTTTTCCAAAAGTTATTCCCTTTGAGTACGTTATTTCTAAGCCTAAAATACTTTGTTCGAACAGAAATCTTTTCAGTTTGCAGTTTAGTGAAAAGAATTGCATTTCTCAAGAGATGTCTATTTTTCTTCTTAATTTTTAGAATTTTATCCTCGTCATTATTATCGTGGAATAAAGTAACTTCACAACTAGAATGAAAGAGTTCTTATCCTAATTTTAAATTTTCATTTTTAAATTACTTTCGCCATCTTTTCAAAAAAATTTCAAATCAAAAGATGGCGCTAAATGCCGCAATATGCAGCCAATAATGGGAAATCGTTCTTGCGCCTGTTCCAAAACAATAATGATGGTAATAATAAGGATGACAGCAATTTGGCGACGTCTTTTGAATTGGAGAAATTATTCGACGGTATAATATGTAAATACCATTTTCAAAAATAGAGAAAACTGTTTCACAAAAGATGCACGTAATTGAAAAGTTTTGGAATTATTTTATAGTTAATTGTGTCCGCTCGAAGTTTTGTTTTCAAAGAGAGCAGAACTTATCTATGCTAACTTTCAAGATAATTCACCAAATTGTGAACTGCTATTTTATATGTGTCCGAAGAGCTGAATTGGCAACCATGTACTTGGTTTCATATAATGAAAGTGACCAAATTTTACAATGAAAAGGAGGACGAAAAATTTAAGAGAAAATTACAACGTAAATACATGAAACCTTTTATTAATTCAAACAAAAATCTTTACCAACTGAAAAAAACTTTTTCACAACTGATGCCTTAGTTCTAAGGCAGCACAACGTAAAAATTCATCGACAATAACTAAATTTTCAAATGGAATTGTATTCATTTTTGAAATGGTTAAATATTTCCACCCATCTTTTATCTATTTCAACATGCTGATTTTCAAATTAATCAGAATTGAAACAAATACATTTAGTCTTCTAATTTCTTCAAACAGGCAATTGTCATCAATTTTAATATTAAGTACTTCATTCGATAAAAAATTCAACATAATTTTCTATATCTGCCCAATTTATTTACGATGGTGTCAAAAACACCATTGAAAACTGTTATTTTCTGTTACATTTGTTTCAAACCATTCTTCGACATTTTGGAAATATGTTTGGGAAACATTATGCACACACACACTTAGTTAAATTTTTCCGTTTCGCCCGGATTGGATTTTTTTAAGGTATCCGACTACGTTCAGAACCGTGATTTTGCAAAAGCGTATAAATGGATAATATTTATGATATTTAGTGTCACAGATTAGAAAATGTATATCAATTTTTTTTAAGAATAGTATTCCAATAAAAAATGATTTAAGTACAGTATTTTGTCAAAAAGTTAACATAGAATGACCCATTTTCAAAATATTCTCCTTTTGCAAAAAATGCTTCTATTATAATAATATTTTGCATGTATATAGCTCAGACCTCTGCACAGATGCTCAACTAGAACTTTTGAAATATATAACTTAGAAGTGGGTTTATCCATGTTTTACGACAACAGAGGGGAGAAGTTTTAAGAAAAAAACGCCCATAACTATTTTAATGGGTTGTAACTCTGAAAATAATGTGAATTTTTCAAAAATCATAGTTGAGCCTCTGTACGGTAGCAAACTATTATTGTAATAGAAGCATTTTTCACAAAAGGAGAACATTTTGAAAAAGGGTTATTCAAAGTTCATTTTTTGCCGAAATATTGTATTTAAATAAATTTTTTTGTCAAAATGTCCTTAAAACAATTTTATGCATATGTTCTAATCTAAGTGACACTAAATATCATGAAAATTATCCATTTATGCACTTTTTTAAAATCACGGTTCCGAACGTAGTCGGATACCTTAAGTTAAACAATTTCCTTTCTATTATTAAAGGAATAAATCTTTCTTCAAATCATGACTTTTATTGAAGGTCAAAATCGTTCAAAATAAGACTAACTTCTGTGGTTGAAATACTATGTTCATCTTCAATCTTTTAGAATGGAAAATATATATACCTCATTATGTACAAAATACATAAATTTCTTCGATAATTCAAACTGTACAGGCATATGACGCTTTCCAGTTCAGCCTGGCATCTCTGAATGCTGAGATTAACAGATTGGTTTTAAATTGTTGAAAAGGAGGACAAGTAGGAGGACACTTTACGAGGAAGGACTGTCCTCCGTATAGGAGGACGATTGGTCACCTTAACATAATGTAGCCCAAACGGTTATGATAGTACATAAGTACCAATTTTTGGTTATATAAATGCTACTATTTTTTTAAAAATATGTCTGATATCCTCTTTGAAAAATATTAGGAGGCAGTACTTATTATATGAAGATCTCATTAAGTCTAACAGAATCCCATTAGAAATTTTTTATATTATCTGAATTATTATTTCGACATTTAAATATTATTACGTGTGTATTTCTATTAATCTCCTTTAGGAAAAACAACCTACCATCAAGAATATATAGTTTACTGCAGCTGAAAATATTGAATTCGAGAAAAAGCCTTATTTAAAACTAAAATATGTCTTCTTCGGTTTAAATCTATTAAAAAAGACGGGGGAAAATATTTTTACAGAGATGAATGCTTGTTATTTATTTTACTGTCATATGAATATAAACCTTTTTTGAAAAATGAACTTCAAAAAAATATCTTACACAACATTCCGAAATAACAGATAAAGCATTACCTATTTAAATTCAGGAAGTGGCATTTGAACGAAATTTTCGAAGCAGTTGACTCCAAACAAAGGATAGATATCATTACTCTTTTATTTATTTTTATGGCATTGAATTCCTAGATGCTATGAAGGTCAAGAAAACGTATCACGATTCAAAGCATGCTTATCTTGTTTTCGTTTCCTAGGACCAGTCAGAAGAGAGAAGAGCTGCTGATGTGAAACTGATTGGGAAGTATTGTAAACTATGACTCACCATTGTTTAAAATATGAGATCATTATATTTATTTATAGATCTTTTGAAAATTCTCGGAAAAGGGCATAAAAAAATTGCGTCACACGTGATCTTGGTTCGGTGTAACTGTACGTGTCTAAATGATTAATCGTGTAGTCAATTTTTGTTTGCGATTACTTTTATTTCGTTTGAACTTTTCTCTGAATAATTCTGCCAACTAAATAGCTATACTAATTCATTCTAATTAAATAGATATTTTACAGAGAAATTATGGTGCTTACGAATTATACCGTCGACTAATTTCGTCAAATCGAAAAACGTCGCCAAGTACCACGTTATACAACTAATAGCCCCAGGGCACGTTCGATCACAGTATTAAAAATAATTGCAGCATATGGCGATATTTTTCGAATTAGCGATTTCTTTTCTTTTGGCTAAATTAGTAGACGATATAATACCTAAGTACCGAAATTAGAAACATATATAGTATATATTTATCTATTACCAAATATATATATATATATATTGAGGCTACTTACTTATTATCGCAACCGTATTGGCGATATCAAATGAAACGAACCAATTGCCAATTCAGCGAGTACGACACAAGCTAAATTGGGGTTGCCAACTTGGTGAGTTATCTTGAACATTGACATTGTTGCGGTAGTACGTAAGTACCAAATTGCATTTAGTAAAATTAACTCTCTATTCATAAATAAATTTACAGAAAATTTGGTTATACTGGGATCCTGATTTGACGACGGTTTTTTCCGAGTTGTCGCCAACAATTTGACAATGCATTATTAAGTTGCATTTGCTACAAACACAATAACGAGACTAAATTTGGCGTGTGTTCTACGTGTTTGGCGTTTTGTTCTCTATAAGCAATAAGTACCGTAAATTCTTTCATTTAACACATAAGAGAGAGAGAGATTTAAAATACAATCGATATTTCTTTTTAAATTTTAATTTCCGTATAACTTTTGGGTACTAACATATTATACCGTCGACCAACTTCGCAAAATTAAAAAACGGTGCCAAATTTTGTCATCGAATGGGCGAACAATTGTGCGTGGGAACAGTTTTTCACTGTAGGCTACATATTGTGGCATTTGGCGCAGTCTTTTTATTTGACGAAATTGTTCGATGGTATAACGCGCAAGTACCCTCTTTCGGTTACAAAATAAATAATTCGAAAACGAACCCTATATTTGTGGGGTCACAAGTACTACGGTCGCTGCCTTATAGTTGGCAAAGTTCGAACCAGTCATGTTGTCGAATTCTGTGTCCGTTATAGTTAATCGTACGGTAAAGTAAGCATGGCTACTGTCGAATTGTAGATTAGAGTCGTTATGACAGTCAAGAACTGTCATGTTGAGGGGTTAGTGTAAGTTAAATATGTCTAGATTAAAATTTCCACGATAGCGTTGTATAGAAATTCAGAGAGGGGACTCCAGCTCAAATATCATCTAAGTGTGCATCATCTATCTGTGGTCCAAAATTACAAAGTTTGTTGCCAAATAGTCCTTTTTATTTTGTTAGGCAACCTACTGCTCCTGTTCCTTGATACACTGGTTCGGCTTTCTTTCTACATATTTTGTATCACATGTTGAATACTTTCCTTGACGTATAAACTATCGCTTCAAATTATTTCAAAGAATTTTATACCTGATATATTTATACTGTAAATAACGTAATATGAAGAAACCATGTAATTCTTGTTTTACAAGTTTTGTTTAAATTTATCGGTGACCTTGTAACGGGTTCTATTCGGGCTTCTACTAATCCTCTTGGGGGAAAATGCTCTTTTTAACTGTGATTTTAGTTGAAAACCGCTTTCCGTAGAGAGGACTCGATTTTATGTAAATTCAAGCTTCTATTGAAGTGCTAGTCGTGGTGTAGGCGAAGTGATGGTTGAAAATCGGACAAAGGGAAGCCGTCCACCTTACGGTTGACTAGTAAGCAAGTTAGCAGCAAAAGCGTTCAAGATAATAGATAATTGTTTATATTTGTAATAGGATCAATAAGTTTGATTGCTCCTCGGGTTTAGTTATCAAAGTGCATTCTCATTAATCTTCACACATTCTCATAAGTGTTAAAGGCTAAGTAAAAGTAGTTAGCTTGAGAAATGTCTCTTTCTTACTCGAACCTTCTCACATCTGCGGTCTAAGGATCGCGAAAGACTTCTGTAAAATACCCCCAAAATTAGAATGTATGCTAATTCACACAGACATCTATGATATATTTATATATTACTAGCTGGGGTATACACCTTCTTCACACGGTTGAATTGAAAAATCAAACAATACAGGTTGAAGAATAAAGTTAATTTTACGTGAATTGCAAATTTAAAAAAAAAAGCTTTTTGCATATCTCAGCTGAAAAAACAACCCATATTTGTTAAATTTTATGTCTGTAGGTTTAATAGCTGATAAAAAGGATTTTTTAAAAATTTTTAATTATTATTTATAATTTCCCGTAACTCTCTTGTGGGTCGATTTTTGAAAACACCTTCCTAAGCTGATCTCTGCTCAGCAAAAGCAACACATTGTTACAAATTTTGTGTAATGAACTCTTAAAATAGTGTAAATAATTTATATCTGGATGTGTTATACATTAATATTACTTTCTGCTGTATTTATTTTATGTTAAATTTCTAATATTCGCTAGCAACGCCGTTCCTTACATTATAATGGCGATTCAATGGAAACATAGCGAAACGTTGGCAACTTGGCAATTGATTGAACGGTGCAGTTGATATACTGTAGCGCCACCTGGTGGAGAGCTGCAATAAAAAAGATAGCACAAAATCCTTCTCCACAAAAAAATACATATACATGACAATTTTCATAGTGATCGGTTGAACGGTGTTTGAGTGAAGCGAGGTCATATATACAAACATCCATTTTTATATATACAGATGAGATGATTTCTATAATAGATAAAGTTGAATTTGTAAGAATATATTACCATAAATAGATTTGAAATTAAAGATGCAAAATTTAATTTGCTTCCCGACACACACACAACATACAGCTCGCAATTCTTACATAACATACATCACTGGAAAAAAAATTAATAATAAATACATACATAACATTATGTCCGACAGTATATTCTCTCATTGCACCATTTTTTTAATTCTCTGCATCCCTTAGCAGAGATCTGGTATAACTCAACGAATGAATAGCACTTTCTTTTCCGAAACATTCACACGAACTGTCACGCTGATAAAGCAACTGAGGGCATTTGGAACGCTTTGGGACCAATTAGAGTGAATCAAAGCAGATTCAGATGGCTTGCGGAATGCCGAGAAAACGACAGAACATGAATCACAGCAATTACACTATCGGATAAAGAAATTTTCTTCCTTTTTTTTTTTTTTTTTTTTGGAGGGGGGGGGGAATGTAAGGGAGTGTTTATATTAATTGTTAGTTTTCTAAAAATAATCGAATTGTGTCATTTACAATTGAAATTTTTTTGCATGATTGTAATATTTTTAATGTATTGTTTGGGGACCATGGAAAACTTGTGAAGATGTGACCTATTGTTTAAAACAGAGGGCGCCAAAGTGGTGGTCTGCGAGAAAATTTCGCTGGTCCCCAGAAAAATGTGGAATATACTTACTCATCACGTTATATTTTAAGATACAGCAAGTAGAAACCCTAGTTAAAAAGCACTTAAAATCACTTACAGAATCTTTTGCCTCGTTATTACTCAAAGAATAAAGATACCAGACACAGTAATATGTAGATAATAGATCCATTTGCAGTAAAAATTCAGGATAATAATTTAAGTATGCCTCTAAAAGAAAGCCTTATCGACCTATCGTTCGGTGAAACTCACAACTTTAAATTTCATTAATCCTGATCAAGATCTCAGTTTTGGCTTTCCATAAAAAGTGAATAACTTTTTCTTAGTGAACAGGCGATGAAAATTCTGATTCAATCTCCACAACTTATTTATGTGAAAAGGCCTTTTCATCTGTCACAGCCATCAAAACAGGGTACCGATCTCAGCTTGAAATAAATGCAGAGTTCTCCATCTTGCAGTGACAACATTGGATCCAAATATCCATAATCTTATTTCGAGTAAGCTGGAACATCCATTACACTAGGAATGTATAATGCTAAAAGTTTGATATACTTAAACTATTTTTTAATTATTTGTTTTTTCAGTTTTTGTTTATTTTATTATGGTTTATTAATAAAGTGTCCATAATTTGGTTACAATTAATAGTTTTATTTTATTATATGTGTTCTTATATAGATCACAACTTTTTTTACTATATTTAACACTTAAGAAATCCTATTAGTGGTCCGTGGGATTTAAATTATGAATTTACTGGTCCGTGAGGTCAAAAAGTTTGGCGAACGCAGGTTTAAAAGAAAAGTTTAAGACAACAATTCGAATAGTAATTCTGTATGAAAGGCAGTGAAAATCGTTTAACACGAAATTGAGAGGACTGAAATACTTTTAGCATCCAATTGATCGATGTCGTCCATTTTGTTATTCATTTCACCATTGGAATGTGTGCCTAAATAACTGAACATACTCTACATGATGTTCCTCATTTCGGATGACGTGGGAACAGCAGCTGCATTATTCATTTTCATCGTCGGAATCTACATCAATGATATTTTTTGAGCTTTGAACACTCCAAAATGTCTTTGTCTGCTATAATTGGGGCTGTACACACGTTATCGTCATCTGCTGTACAACGAATCCTTCCAATGATATAGTAGAACAGTCCAATCCGGCTGGTGCTTTCCATATTTCGTTCTTTCCCAGAAGAAAAATCTTTTCGTGTTAAGCGATTTCCGTTTCGTGTTAGAAGAAAAAAGGCACAGAAATACATAGTAGTTTGTGAGGATCGTTGTATTATTTCGTGTTAATTGATATTTCGTCTTAAGCGTTTTCGCGTTAAACGTATTTCTCAGTATCAAGAGATTCTGGTGTACTTTAAATATATTGTTATCTAAGGTTAAAAGTTTTCAGATGAGACCGAAGTTTGCGAAGGAAATTGTCGATTCGAGGCTTCTGTGGTTCAAAGTATGATTATGGTGCCGATAATTCATTGTACAGTTAAATGTGATTTATTATTTATTAACATATTCTGAAGCTACACCAGGGCTACGGACCTTGTAGTTCTGAACTTCGATCAAGGGACGAAAACGGCAGCACTGCTGGCACCTCACTATCAAAACTTCCATACTTCCATCTCGACAGATTTAACGTACCGTAAAATCCGGCGTATAACGCGCACTTTTAACACAACGCCGGGTATAAAATTGAGAACTTTAAAAATAAAAAAGGAGATGAGCATAAAAAAAAAATCGACTTCTACGTATATCGAAATACTGTTTTATTGAGAAGAAATGACATTCATTATGAACTTAGAATTGTATTTGTAGAAGTACACTAGGATAATAGCTCGAATAAATATCTTCAAAACATGTGACGGGCTCACGCATCTTTTCATTAACATGTCCTTCGGGTTCTTTGGGGCCAGAATTAATGGCAACTCTTTTCCAACCAAAACCCAAGAAGTGAAGCGTGAAGGAAAGATGCAAATTAGAAAGCTTTTAAATATCATAAGTTAGAGTAAGCGAGGTGGCAATTTGGGGAATGTTATGATAGTATGTGATTCAATTGTGAAGTGACAGCCAACAGAAGAATTCCGTGACATAAAGCCATTAGGTCAAGGTGCATACCATTGCACTCCAGTAAAGACACAACTTCCATTAAGATTGGATCATCGTAGATCGAGATTCAGGTAGGATTGACTATTTAATATTAGGATCTGTGATAGTATTGGAATTGAGTTTAGGCGAGTTCTTTATTGATAGTGGTTCGGGTTCTTTCGGTATTATCTATATTGTATGTTTTGTCATCGTAGATTCTCTCACATATATTATTATTATCTAATATGTTAGATGTTTAAGATCTTAAGGTATCCGACTACGTTCGGGGAACCATGATTTTAAAAAAGCGCATAAATGTATAATTTTCATGATATTTAGTGTCGCTCAGATTAGAATACATGTATAAAATTGTTTTAAGGACATTATGACAAAAAAATTTATTTAAATACAATATTTTGCAAAAAAATAACTTAGAATAACCTTTATTCCAAATGTTCTCCTTTTGTAAAAAATGCTTCTATTGTATTAATATTTTGCCTGTATATAACTCAGACCTCTGTTCAGAGGCTCAACTATGATTTTTGAAACATTCACATTATTTTCAGTTACAACAATTTGAAATAATTATCGGCGTATTTTCTTAAAATTTCTCCCTTCTGTTTTCGTAAAACATGGATAAACCGACTTCCAAGTTATGCGTTTCAAAAATTCTACTTGAACCTCTGTACAGAGGTCTGAGCTATATACAGGCAAAATATTAATACAATAGAAGCATTTTTTACAAAAGGAGAACATTTGGAAAAAAGGTTATTCTAAGTTAATTTTTTGTCAAAATATTGTACTTAAATAATTTTTTATTGTAATACTATTCTTAACCCAATTTTATATACATTGTCTAATCTAAGTTATGCTAAATATTGTAAATATTATCCATTTACACGCTTTTGCAAAATCACGGTTCCGAACGTAGTCGGATACCTTAATAAAGTCAAATTAAGATCATGACAGCTCCTAGTTCTTCATTTATTCCTACACCTCTAGCTCACGTTGATAATCAAGGAGAAGGGCACCCGAGGGGGGAAACTTCACAAACATAACAGCATTGCATACATACATTTCGTGGTTCTTGGTAAAAAAGGGGGTGCGCGTTATACGGCAAATATGCCTTAAAATAAAAAATGCAGCTTGAAAGTATAGGTGCGCGTTATATACACCAGATTTCGCGGTACTTCTCTACTCTTGAGCCAAAATTCATCCTTAGTACCACCAAGAATCGCCAATACCTTATTTTTGTTCTTCTTCAAACGTCCACTCAATACAATCTGTACGCCTTTTTTTAAACCTAGGTCAGATGAAGTCGTCACCTCATCTGGAATCTGACTCTTCATATTCATACCACTCCATGCGAGGACTTGGAGCTGTAACCCATTTTATGTGCCTTAATCCTCCCCAAGCAATAGTCATGTTATATATTTTAGACTTCCAAAACCCGAATTTGTTACCCTATGAATCCTTACCAATTAGGCTACCACCGCTGCCGTAGCTAGTTCTAAGTGGCCCTGTATCAAAATTCTTTTGGGACCAATAAAAGTCCCACAGAAATTTTACGGTTTGTTGCTTACACACTTTGGGGTCCCAGAAGCTTGGGGGGCCCGTATCATTGATACGGCGGTAGCTACGCCCCTGGCTACCACAAACCAAATAATTGTAAATGAACTATTTAGGAAAATAAATAAATTTTTAAAATTGAAGAGACATTTTCTTATTTTTCTGCATGATAAGGGTGTGACAAAAGCGTTTTTTCTCGGCTCAAAACTCTTAACTCAGTGGCGTAACAGTCCATGAGGCCCAGGGCCTACTGTGCCCATCCCAGTGTACGTAACCGTTGAGCGCTGAGCAGATGTCCTGATCTCTCAGCTGTTCGTATAAATATTATACGTAATTCCTCTATGTGGTTTTAAAAATACCACATCACTGAATATATATTAGCACACCGTATAAAAAGAAATCCGGAGGAAATCTGTAGCATGCTTTTCAAATTAATTTTACAGTTTTTTTGGTATTAATTTAATACTCTTGTGTGGGATACGGGCCTCAGTCACGAAGTTTCTGTTGCATTTAAACAATTTCATCAAAATTAAGATATGGAAGTTCATGATAATTGAAAGGTATTCTAAAATTTTAAACTTGATGTTTTGGTAAAGTTTGAGATCAAATAGCAAACGGCTGGAAAGAAGTCATTAGAATCTTAAGATGACGTGAGAGTCATATATTTTGACCACAGTGTGAAAAAGTAATTCGGAACAACGATAATTTACACTATTTGCCAGTCTACTATAACTCTTTAAAAGCCACCTGAATTCGAAGAGTTTGCTATCCATAAAAAAGAAGCTACGCAGTTGATTTATGTTTGAATATAAATGTAATATGTAAGTATGAAATATGTTGTTTGAAATTATTCTAAATATATCTATTAACGTTGGAAATTATTCTCTTTTTCATACTATTATCGTCTGCTTTGATTTCATAATTTATATAACTCTAATTTTTCTTACCGTATATTTTATTTAATGATACTTAATCGTTTGGTATTATTTGGTATTATTATTTTGTTGCAAGAGTTGGCATCCTTTTTGGAATGAATCTCGATGGGAGAATTCGAATTTGGTATGTGTTTTTGACAAGTAATTGAAAATGCTCTGTTGCTTTTAGTGATTAATTCAATTAGACCTTAGAAAACAAAAACAAAACAAAAAATTCTATGTTTTTAATTGTGAATATATGTTCTTGTGTTTGGAACGTCCTAGTTTTAATTAAAAGGTTTATTCTATTTCGAATTGATTACTTCCACCATATTTTTAACACTGTACCACCGAAACAAAAGCGACAAATCGGTTAGCTGCATTAAATCGCACAAGTACGGAATTTTAAATAAAATTAATACACAACATTATTTTTCTTCCACTTCGTTAACTATGAGAGACGATAAAATTTTGTTGCAATGGGATGTACAGCCATTAAAACTGAATGGATGTATACCGAACAAACAACAAGTCCTAAATTTCCTTCGAATTTATTTGATCGTTAAAAGAGTTAGTTAAAAGTAACAATTTTACCCAACTCATTTATTTCCCCCTCACTCCCCATTATTGGTCTGTTAACTGCCCATATAATTACACCCTATTAACCGTCGTCTGATACACATGCATTAAATAAGCTCCAGACGGATTAATAAAACTTTTTATTATTATTATTTCTCTCATTAGATTGACTTCTTTCTCGCTTGACTGCAATTCACAAAGCGAGACTGACTGAATAAGCATATCATCAGTGTTAGTAAACCCTCGCTAGACCCTACAACTTGTTTTAATACATCAAAAGATGTGATCCAGTTCTATCTAGTGCTCTTTGGTGCATTAAGTCTTTGTTGTCGACACAGACATCGTTGAAATTCTCTCTCTCTCTTTTTTTTTTTCAATTGTGAAATATTTCCACGGTGCACAGCACGCTATGGTATAAAAAGAGATTTCAGATTTATGACAACGTTTTATGATTCTTTTCCCATCGTTGTGAAAAGCGTTGATATCATCGCCCTGTTGGCTGAAGATGAATTTATGATTCATTTTCTCGAAAGAGCGGTCTGGCTGTAATAATGTAGTTTGTGGTGTAGTTAAAAACGACGAATAGAGTCTCGGTGGCATGTAGTAAAAAATGTCAAGATAAAAAAAAATTGAGAAGTATTTTTAATGCTTTTCCGTTAAGTTTATATATAAATAAATAAATAATTTATATTTTTTTATAAATATACACTTTGTGAGAGTATTTTAGAATTTTTTAATTATCGGTTTTACATATTAGCAATTCGTAAATTTAGTGCTTCTGTAATTATTAATTTTATGTGTATGGGAACAGTGCCGGTTAATCCATTGGGTCTTTGAGGTGGACACCCAAGGACCCGGGCAGTGGCCTAACGGAGAGTATTAGGGCCCTCTGCAAAGTCAGGTTTTGGGCCCCAAGCCCAAATACGTACTTGGCGTCAGTCAGGCTTGCCCCCCCCCGAGAGTCCCTGGGCCCCTCCCCCTCAATGCGGGGGTGTAGGTTACGCCACTGGGCCAGGGTAAGCTGGACTTATCGGATTTTCTGGTTATAAATTTCGATCCGCCAGTGCCATTTGGGCCTGTAGAATTTCTGTGCCCAGGGTCGAAATGAGCTTAAATCGGCACCGTATGGGATTACATAGCTTATAAAATTCTTTATGAGTCGAATTCTTCGCGTTATCTTTTTCATATTATAAAAATATGCATTGAAACTGCGGAATTTGATTTTTTTTTTGAAATAATGAAATTGTTAGATCGTTTTCTATCAGGGGTGGGCAAATAGCGGACCACAAAAGCCAAATAGACACGACTGAACTTAGTGGTGCAACAGCCCATGAGGACCAAGGCCTACTGTGCCTATCTCAGTTTACGTGACCTTAGGCGCTGGGGTGAATGTACATATGTTTCAGTCAAGAGGTCAGTCTGATGTGAAACACGGCACAGGAAGGGAGATATTTCTCTGATCAGCGAATAGCAGATGTTGAAAATGACCACTATTCATCTCTTGGCACCTTTGGGCTCTGGTCAGCTAGTTGCGGAAGGCAGATCGATCCTGGAATTGCTGAATGAAGAATTGTTTTGCTACAGTTCTTGAAGACAATGAGGGTTGTTGAGATGCACCTTAGACTTGAGCGCTCCCCTCAAAAAGAAGTCGTACACTGACAGATAAGGGGACCTGGGCAGCCAGCTAAGACCGAGAACAGACTGACAGACGGTGAGATGTATGGGCAATTGCGCCATCCTATTGGAAGTAACTGTATGTCTTTTCCACCTCAGATAATGAGGCCTCAAATGGATTCAAAATGGTGGAAAAGTAAAGCTGCTCTTGATGTGTCCATCACATTCATGTCCAATCATATCCATTCGTCCGGGTCACTTCTCTATTTGCCTCACCCTGTATATTTATCAATTGTTGATACAAAAAAAGGTAATACAAGATAAACAATTCAATTTCTTGCGTCATATTGTGTACTTTTTTAAGCGTTTAGATCAGAGGTACTCAACCTTTTTTTCAGCTGGGCCGCATACATATGGCACATATTTTACGTGGGCCACAACATGAGGATTAATGGGAAAAGCATTATAAGACCAAGGCAATGTTGGACACTTAAAATATGGAAAATTTATCAAAATATTAAAACTCATTTTTGGTTTTACTACTATATACACATAAAAAATGTTTCGGTTTTATGCATTTTTTTCCTCAGTTATGGAGTGGTTTCGGTTTCCTTTCATCCATGTGACCAAGCTCCTAGTTTACATTCTACTGTCATAGCTGCATTGCCGTTTGATAACTTTATTTTTTTTTCTTTTGACAAGGTCTCTCTCTTATTTTTATTTCAAATATTAATTTATCAAGTGCAGAATGGCAGCAAAGAGGAGTTTTGACTGAATTCCAGACTGAAATAATTGTTATTTGTTTATAATTAAAACTCAGTTTCCCCCATAAAGTAGCCCATACTCAGTTCAGTTCATTATTTCACTGTTTTTTGTTATTATCGACCGTTACAGCTACAAAAAGGGAAAAAAATCTTGTAATTTGTACCAGTGCGACATCGACAACAAAATTGGTATATCTGATTGCTTGATTGATAGAATTTCTCGCTACATTTTTAATTCAATGTTCTTAAATAATTGAATTTTTTAGTGAAATGGGCCATGAGTGGGCCACTCAAAAATGCCCGGCGGCCCACATGAGGCCCACAGGCCGCAGGTTGAGTATCGCTGATCTAGATGAATCATATACAAGCAAGATAATAATTTTAAAATTACACCAATCGAAATATTTCTATATATCAGTTTAATGTAAATGTTCTAAAAAAATTTTTCTAAATTGTTCATAATTGAGTCAGGTTTAAAAAAGATTAATACTCAACGAAAAAACATAATAATTCGTGTTTTTTAAATCCATTTAGCTGCCTTTATATGGATTTGCTTGTTGATGAATTCAAGCTATATTTTTCGCAAAATAGCAAACGAATGAAGCATATTTAAATTTTTTTTTTAAAGAGAACAATTTTTTGAGAGTTTATTTCGAATAATCAATCATACAGGGTCTATAAAATACTTAAAAAAAGTTAAAGAAGTCTGTTGATAAAGTAAGTGTTATATAAGCCATGGTCTGTAGATCCTTGCTTTAAATTGCATGAAAAACCATCGAATAATCATAAAGCTATATTTTCAAACTATTCTTTTTATCAAGCTAATAAAAAAATCAGCACACATCTCTTAAAAATATCATAACTATTTCTACACAACTAAGAATTTCAAAATAAACTACAAACATAATTATATCTTATGCAATCACACACACACACATCCATCAGAATTATTCTTCGCTTATGACACCACAATAATCGAACAGAGGACGGTCAAAGAAGAAGAGAAAAAGATTTCTGATAGCGAAAAGTCTAACAATAAAACTACCGAGTAGTAAACCATTGCTTTATATATCGAAATAAAGCGAAATTATTTCGTCCAACGCTCAACTCTTGCCATAACAATCCCTACCAGACTCAAATATAAAGGGATTATTAAAAGGAGTCGGGACAAAACAAAGGTAAAAAAATAACCACACAGAATGATTCTCAGCGTCTCATTGTACGGGAAAGTCACGGAAATCTGCACAATTGGGATTTATGAGGGCTTCAGGTCTTTTATTACACTCATCAGGTTATGAAAATACATCTACCAGAGACGGATACAAAATAGGTGGAACTAGAGTAGAGGTTATTCGTTCTTTTAAAATTAAGCCTAAATTATTCGAATCGAACGCCACATTACTGTCGAAGTTTTCTCAGAATCAAATACATTATTAGTGACACCAATCATTCTGATTAACAGCCCAGACAATGATGATTTAAAAATTCGTCAGAAATAACCAAGGACAATATTGTATTAAACCAGCGATACTCAACCTGCGGTCCGGTCAGTAGCACACACAGCCCCCCGCCCCCCCCCGCCCCCGCCCCCGGAGGTGAAAGTTCACCATTCTTGTATCATGCTCCTTTTGATTTTGTCGATTTTCGGGAACAAAACACAGTAAAAAACTAATTTTTGAATAAATAATTAGCATTAATTAATAAAATTAATCATTAATAACAAATATTTAATTAAATTTTACGTATTATATACTTAGAGTTATAATCAATCGGAAAAAAAATCAAGGGCTTTGTGGGGGAGGCCGGCCCTTCAGGACCCCCCCCCCCCCCACACTCTTGTGTGCGCCACTGGGCCCGGTCATAGTAAATTACTCTGAGAAATTTATCTATATAAGAACATTGTACTAAAAATTTGGTGGGAAATTATTTGTCAAAAAATCAAATATATCAACTTCGCTTTTTGCTGTCGGTATCCTACGGGTACGAATTGATATTCTTTTTCTATTTGGAATGGTTACAATTAGCGATAGAAGACAATAGTGGAGTAGCGACAATTTTATGGGTGGAACTAATCTTTAACTATCTTTCATATCTTGCAAACGAAAAATGTTCGAAAAAATAAATCGTTTCAAGACAATTAGAAGGTTGACTACTTTGTCGTAAAAAACAAACATGGATCAGTAATTGTTTGATTTGTCACGAATCACACACATTCAATGACACTTTTCCTTGAAAATCTCTTTCAAGAAGTTTGTTATATTATTGGTAATTATATGAAACCGTTTATTGATGCAGAAATTGTGAAGGAGTTGTCGCGTATTCAAGATATCAGGCCTTGTTTTTCAGTTTTTAAAAATTTATTATGACGACACACAAACAATTAAATATAAATTGAAAATTACTATTTTGTGGGTAGGCACACCCTACGATTTCGGGGGTTCCGTTATCGGCCAAAGCTGGTTACAGCCTGGCTGAACCCCCCCCCCCCCATCGATTAGGGAAGGTTCCCACATATTTCCCTTTAGGGATTACTCAGAAGCAACCCGCCACAGGAGTGTTTCTTAAATGCTTCTAATGTAGTGTTAGTGACAAAAATAAAAAACATAACAATTAAAAAAAGAAAAACAGGAGTTATATAATATTTCGATTAATTTTCCACATTTTAAATTTCCCAATGTTATCTTGGTCTTATATCATTTCTCCCCTCCCCCCTTCCACCATTTATCCTCATGTTGCGGCCCGCGTGAAATAGCTGACATATGTATGCGCCCCAGCAGAAAAAAAGGTTAACAAACGGATAACAAACTACGTAAGATTATCCTTAAACGATCTATAAAAATTGCACTCACACACACACACATGTATATTCTTATACGCATTCTGTTCACCATAGGTCGCCAAAGTGGTGGTCTGCGAGAAAATTTCTTAGGTCCCCAGAAAAGGTGTGGAATATATTTACTCATCACGTTATGTTTTAAGACGCATTGAAACATAATTGAATTCATAACAATATGTGAAAAGTTATAAAAACGCTGCTTCCTAGAATAATGTCCCGATAAATAAGTCGAACTGCTGTAGCTGCATTGTTATATGTGGATAATAGATCCGGGTGCAGCGAAAAGTCAGGATAATATTTTAAGCATGCATCTAAAAAAATGCCTCATCAACTTATATATATCGTCTGACGAAACTCTCAATTTCATTCATCCTTATATTTTGGCTTTCCATAAAAAGTAAATACCCTTTTAGTGAACAGGCGATGAAAATTCTGATTCAATACTCCACAACTTATTTATGTGAAAATGCCTATTCATTCGTCACAGCCCTCAAAACACGGTACCCATCTCAGCCTGAAATATAAATGCAGCTCTCAGTCTTGCAGTAACAACATTGGATCCAAATATTCATAAACTTATTTCAATTAAACACGGACATCCATCACACTAGGAATGTATAATGCTAAAAGTTTGATATACTTAAACCATTTTTTAATTGTTTTTTTTTTTTTACAGTTTTTGTTTACTTTATTATGGTATATTAAAATAGCTTTCATAATTTGATTACAATTAATAGTTCATTTTATTAACTAGGTACATTTTATATGTTCTTATATCACAATTTTTTTTAATAAATATATATACTATTTAACACTTAAAAAATCCGATTTGTGGTCTGCGGGATTTAAATTATGAATTTACTGGTCCGTGAGGTCAAAAAGTTTAGCGACAGCTGCTCTTCACTATATTTCTTCCTGTTGGCCTTGAGGCTCACGCATCTTCGCTCATGATTGAAATTATATATTGAAACACACAAATGAAACTAATTTTTCAAGACTTCCTTTTTGTTTTTTTAAATCAGACAGAACTATTAATTGATAATTAATGAGCAGTAAATTGCCATACTAATTTCTTGTCAAAATGTGATACCCTGCACCCCTGGGGTATCATCTCTTCATCCACACGACCTAGATTTGTAGGGATAAAAGACTGACCACTCGAACCTTCCATAATAAAACTAGTTTATTTATCTCAATTTTTTTAATCAATGCAATACAAGTCTTACTTAGAGGTAAATGATTAGGAGTGATATGACGCAATTAACAATTCTTAGAAAATAGTGCATTAAATCCTACTCACTGTCTTATGATAAATTAACCTCCGAATCTTTGTCTATAGCCGATTCCTTAACTATCTAAAGTCCGCTCTATCATTAAAGTTTAATAATCTATCGCTTACCGATATTCCATGGCGATCAGCCACCAAGCTTTATATCTTCTGTATATTACTATAATCCAACTTGATCCGGCTACTAGCCAACTTTCTGGCTCCTAACCGACTTCTATATGGCTTCTATAATACTCTCTGGCCTCCAGCCGACTTCTCTAAGACCTTCCTTTCTCGCGAATGCTAAAGCTCCAATATATATAATCATTCCTAATCTGCATATTGCATTTTCTTCTTGAGTTGGTTGGAATGAAATGCCATTCTGGCCCCAAAGATTCCCCAAGAGGATTTAGTGAAAGGCACGATAAAGCCCCGTCACAAAAATTATTGTACTTACGAATCCTAAAAAGTAGCTTGCAATAGGATAGTAACTATTTGCCTATAAGCTATTTCTATTGCAATAAATCTTATCATTATGCTTTACTTGTTTAAAATATAATTATTGATCGTTTTAAATATTATTATACATATAAACTATGTTCCACGAAATTCTGTGCTTATACACACATTTTCTATTAAAAAGTAATATAATAATTTGAAAAAATAATTTTCTTTTAGATGACATAAAAACTTTTGTTTTTTCTCGGATTATTAAACATTCATTCAAAAATTTTAACAAATAATCTTGAAACAAATAATCAAAACAAATAATCTTGAAAAAATTTTATTCGAAGGTTTACTTATTTACTCTATATTTACTATATATATATATTGATTAGTTTCAACTTCATCCCATAGAGATCGCACAGACGCCCATTTCTTTCTTAATATTCTGTACATTTGCATATTTATAAAAACCATAATGAGTCATATATAACACATCGATTAAAACCACTATGTCGTTGACAGAAGAAAAATGTAGCCTGTACATAGAAAATATTTTGGAACAAAAGTAGTCCCGAGGGGATCCCAGTCACCCCCAAGCACCTTAAGATTGTAAAAAACGATTGCCACACCCAAAAAAGAGGGAATAAGTAACAAATACATTTTAGTTCCCATGAAGACTGTCACGTAGGAGGATACTCCGACACAAGGTCATTGGTAACAAACAAACAGTTTTCCCAGAATTAAAGATTTCGTGAGCCTGGGATGACTCTGTGCCCCACGCGATCGCTCCCTGGTTATCATGGAAAGTCGCACAAAACCGAGAGAAATTTACCACAGTAAATAAAATGAAAATAATTTAATGTTCCTTGGGCTGTGACTTTTGAGATAAATAATATGGTAGCGTGATATTGATTAATTTAAACACTTAGTTTATTTACGTCACAGCTATTATTTACAGATTATACATTGACGTTATTAAACCTATTAAAAGATTATTAGAGTTCAAATGATGTGGTTTGTGAGGGAGGTTGTGATGTGGTCTTTTGTGGTCCTTTCTCAACGGCGGTTGTCAGACCATCTCATCGTTCTCTCTCTCTCCTTTGGGGATCAGCGGCTCGCGTCTTTAGCTTCCAGTTACATCCTGCTAGTCGGGAAAAGAGTCCCTCGTGGTGCCAAAGGTTACCGGGGTGATCCACAAGGCGGGACCACGCAATAATTTTAAACATGCAGGTGTAAAATGTACGTGCGGTGATCCACAAAGATGCCGATTCACAGCTGCATGGCGGGAATCGTTACAGGGCGGTCAGGTACCATTTGATCTACGGACCTATACCAGCCCACGGCCCAGGGATTGGAGACCATTGATCTACGGTGACCACTGGTTAATCTACTGAGAGATGCGACTGCTCATACCTGCAACATTGAAGAGACAGAACACCACCAGGGCGTCTTCCCTGATATCGCTAGTGCACGAGCGGGGTGATCCAAATTTTTAACATTTTTTTAAAATTTATATATAAAATACTTAAAAATTTCCCCCTCCTTTATGTATTTCGTTTCTATTAATTCATGAAGCACTTCCTTTTTTGCGCCCGGTAATATAGAACAGAAAGAAAAAAAGAAAGGTGAAAGTTGGCACTTTCAAACATGTTTAACCCACGAAGTCCTAAGCCTGAGTTTGATACATTAAATGCCGAGTCCCATTTTTATTTCTGTTTCCCTATTAGGATTTCTCACATTCTGAGTAATAAATTTCCACAATTTATTTGCTTAGTTGATTAGATTTCCTTTTAGTAATATTAATATTCTTTTTTAGGAAAAAAATGAGGAAGAAAGTAAGTAATTTTTTAAAATAAAAATATTTGCAAAGAATATATTTATACATAAATTATTAAATGAATGATTATAAAAATTCAAATTCGTAGAATCCAAAAATGACTAACCGATGCACATTAATCGATAAAATGCATGATTAATGTAATTTCACAAATGGTGATGTATACTTGTATGCGTCGATCTAATGTAAAAAGTGTAAATTTCTATTCTTATTTTGTTATACGTTTTACCAGGCATTCTTGAATTGTTACTTCGGATCTAATACATTTTGGGGTGATTGAATTTGTAAGTCTGCCATATCTCACCATAGTCGATTGACGAGACATCTGATGACCTTGCTGGAAATGAATGAGCATGTATGAACAGCACAGAAGCGAGCCGTTTGCTGCTAGTATTTCTAGTTAGAAAATGGTCCCAGGATGTCGTGGTTTAAAGATTAACGCAACTGGCTGCAGGATGTTTTCATCATATCGTGAACTACTAAATTTGAACACAAGATAACTAAAAGCAACCTGATGTGGTAAGAGATAACACTCTTCTTTGTCACACTACAATCTGCCTGT
>BMAV01024022.1:0-14853 GCA_019973955.1 Trichonephila inaurata madagascariensis | reverse complement strand
AGCTGTAGCACACTCACTGTAAAGCTCAATATAAAGGATATTTTTTGCTCCGAAATTTCCGATGCCTTAGAAAATGATATATTGACAAAGAAAAAAAAAAATTATTCAATGGGAAAATACTTGTTTAAGTAAATAATTAAAAGCAATGCAAGCGCAATTAGCGTATTTTTATTTGAATCAATAAAATGTTTCATAGCTTTACGTTGTAACTTTTTCAATTCCTACTATTGACTCACACTCTCTATATATTTATTTGTTTGTTTATTTATTTATCTTGGTGGAATTTTCAATCGTTAATAAAATACATTTTAAAGCGCTCAATGGAGCTGAAATTGTATATACATGATCATTTTGATGACAATACAATAATTTAATTATAATTAATAAAAATTAATTGATTAAAACTAACTATTTATAGAGTTACAAATACAGCTACGTTGGCATTATTTTTGGCGACTTAGTGACCCTTTTGGAGACGTGTCAAAACTTGAAAAGGTTTTTTTTTCTCACGTTTAAAAGCCTTCGGTTGAACTGAAATTTTATATACATGATTGTGTTTTGGATGACAATACGATACTTTAATGATAATTAATAAAAATGAATTACCACTTAATGTTGTGATTCTGTCCTATGTATATACATATTAATATTAATTGTAACTATTTAATAAAAAGTAGCTAAAATAAAATTTTTCTTTGTTGATCTAAGTAGGACTTAAAAAGTTTTTTTTTATATTACTTGTTCTTAAATTTTTTGCGTGTGTCCACCTTTTCATTTTTAAAAAAAAAAAACTGGTCACTTTAATAATTGTTTATTAGTATCTTTTTGCTCCTTTATATTTTCATTTACATAATGCTCATTCAAAATAATTTTTTTTGATTTTTAACTTACTATTTGCTTACACGTGGAGCATATTATTCAATCTTGGTTTGCATTATTCCTTTTTTCTTGCACTGTTATGCAGAAATATCCTAGTGAAAGGGAGAAGGTCAGAATCCTAAAACGCAAACTTAACCCTACTTCAGTGTATCTTATCTGTATTAAATACTTTTCGTTCAAAAAAATGTTCTTTTTAAATTTGGTTTGGAAGAACATAATACTTTTTTTATTTTTCTGTCTGCATTTTTTGATCATGAGATATATTCTTTTAAAGCTGTAAATACATGAATTTCAAAAATAAAGCGCGGGAATAGTCTTTTTGAAGACATTTTTGTATTCGATGTACTATAAAAAATTTTAATTTAATATGTTGTGTCTAATCACTTTTGTAAATAAGAGTTTTTTGTTTACTTTTATAGCTAAGAAAAATTGTTGAAATAATAATAATAAAAAACTCTAATAAATTACAATTTAGTTTTTTTAGAAGACAAACTTATGTAATTATTTGTAATATAATTTCTTGTTTTCATAGGTAATTTTAATATTATAACAATTCAATTTTATTACTCTCATATACTTAATTCAATTTCACATACAATTTTATTACTGCATGTTTTCGAAACATCTCGTAAACTTATCAGTTTTAATGGAAATATGTGTTTTATTATGATTAATCATAAGAAAATTTTTAACTGATAAAACTGTTTTTTATCAAATAGTATTTTAAATGCTTTACAATAGATCGCTTTACGTAATGATATCAGACATACGGTTTAAAAAAAATATATTTTTCATGATAAATCTAAGTCCAAATCTACTTATAAACATTTATTCACAACATCAGTTTTACAACTTAATTATAAAATTACACATAAATCTTATTTTCAAACATGGTGAAAGATTAGTAAAAATGTAAAAAACACACACTTACCAATCGACATCAATCGTTGTGTTACAATAATAACCTTATACAAAAACAAATTACATGCATTGTACAACAAACATGCATCGGCAAGTATGAACGATGTGAACACATTATAATACCTATAAATTGCAAAATAAATAAATAAATAAAATCCATTCATTCTCTAATTAGTTATTACATGTTATATTTCACATACAGAAATAAATACTCGTTTAAGAAACTTCAGCTGAATTCAACTGATTCATCGTTATCATCGTTAAATCGTAACTCGCAGTATCGATATAGTAAATTGTATATTCATTTTTCGAAAATTAAATATTCTTAGTTATGCATTTCTTACTGGCAAAATAATATCGAAAAAAGTTGGAGAAGGTTTTACAGATTCTTGTTTCAACTTCTCAAGAATTATTCACCTTTTGAATCATTACACAATAAAGTTATTCCACAACCTTCCGCAATCATATTGTAAGCTGTCTAAGGTGTAAATCTGATACTTCGGAATGTCTTATAAGCGCAGTAACTGTCAATTGCATGCAGGAAAGAGCAGAAGCAGCCAAACACCTAGGGAAACAAAAAATCATTGTGAGTGCACATTGATTTTAAATACATAGGTATAATAAATCAATGAAAATAGAAATTTAATAACAAAGTCATTATTCATCAATTAACTGCTCAATTCCGCAATGATTAAGAAAGGATTGGATTAGAATATCACTGTTGTACTGGAACACTACTCAGAATGGTAATTTTTTTCATCCATGTGCCTTTTTTTTTTATCATGCTGAATATATATATAGCATATATTGGAGAAAAACAACTCAATCGTCATGAGATCTCCGGAACTATTTATCTCTATACTAACACTGCTCTAAAGCAGTGTTCCGCAACCCCGGTCCGTGGATCAAATACAAGTCAGTACAAGAAACATTAAATTATTTCTCCTTTATTGACTGTGGTAGGTTTGGGCTACTTTTTTTTTTTTTTTAAAAAACCATAAAATTTTTTTTTTAAAATCACTTTATATTAATTTTTTGGTGTAGCTATATTTTATTCAGAAGTCAACGATTAAATACAATTAAATTAAAATTATTAAATCAAAAGTCTAAAAGATAAACAATCAACATCCTCCTCTTCAGTGGGCCGCGGTAAAATTAACAAATGTTGACCGGTCCGCGGCGATAAAAAGGTTGCGGAGCACTGCACTAGACGACAAATTATGTTCAGTATTGGAGGCAAACTTTCAGTATTAGAGTTCTTAAGAAGGGGGGGGGGGGCCATCCATTGAAAATCCCATTTAGGTAATACATGCATCGATAGATGATTGTCCAAAGAGATTTAAAACCCATGTGCTGATAATTTTTTTAAAAAAAGGGGAAATTTGTTAAATTTCAAGGTAAAATAAAACTTTAAGAACATTTAGTTTAAAATTTGATGATATAAGATGCTCTATTTTAACTCTTTTAAAATTGTATCAGAACTTGTGGCACCACTAGGTATGCTCATATTCTGATTCCTGCAATTTAGTAGTAATATACATATTTTCATATCCATATTAGAACGAGAGGGAAAATAAAAATTTGTGACTTTTGAAAATTGTATACTTTTAAATTGAAATTTTTTATTTAAATAGAGATTATATTTTAATGTAAAAAGGTATGGTTATTTATATGATAATAATAAACATTTAATTAAACATTAAATATTTGTTTCATTGTGAACAGATTTTTTTTTTTAGGAACCAATAATTACGGGGAATGTTTAAAATAAGTCTTCTTATATATTTTAAGCGCAAAATGTTCCAAAATTTATTTTATTCTATATGAGGATAGCAAACTGATTCTTGTTAATAGTTCAGTACTGCTCTAAAGCAAGTGCTCCTCAACCTTTCTATCGCCGCGGACCGGTCAACGTTTGATAATTTTACCGCGGCCCACTGAAAAAGGGGACGTTGATTGCTTAAATTTTAGATTGCTTTTATTTAATAATTTTAGTTTATAATTGTATTTAAATGGTCCTTCAGAATAAAATACAGTTACACACCGAGAAATTAATATAAAGTTATTAAATATGGTGTATAAAATGATTATCATAAAACCCTAGAGAAATACACCACAGTCTATAAAGTGAAAATAATTTAATATTCCTTGTGCGGACTGACACTATTTGGTCCACGGACCAGCACCGGTCCGCGGACCGGGGGTTGCGGATCACTGCTCTAAAGGACTGAAGAACTAGCCCCTTTTGACGAGAGGGTGCAACAGAAATGCTGTTAGTGCCGAATGGCAACATTGAGAAAAGAGAGAGAAAAAAAAGCGAGATGTTGTGCGTGAGGTGTGAAAAAGAACTTTAAAAATTTAAATGTTATTTTTAGTATTTGTAAATGTATGTGATGTCCTGTTTTGTGATCAATATGTGTGAAAAATTAATAAGCCAATTTTGGCTTAATACTGTGTTTTCCATTAGAAAATAATCTACACCAGGGATACTCAGCTTTTTTTCCCGCTGGGCCGCATACATATGACAGACATGAGGATTAATGGAAAAACACCATAAGACCAAGGCAATATTGGACATTTGAAGTGTGGAAATCTAATTTTTGGCTTTTAATACTATATTAATTTCTATCAAACACGCATATTTTTTTTTTCGTTTTTATGCATTTTTTACTAAGTTATGGGGTAGATTTGTTCCTTTTCATTCTTGAGTAAACCACTAGATTACATTCTACTATCAAACAAAACTACCATGCCATTTGATAATTTGATTTTTTTTCTTTTGACATAGCCTCTCTTATTTTTTATTTCAAATATTAATTTATCAAATGCAGAATGGCAGCAAAGTGGAGTTTTGACTGAATTTTAGAATGAAAAATCTGTATTATTTGTTTATAATTAAAAACCAGTTTCATCTATAAAATGGTCACACTCTCTACTACAGTTTAGTTTCTTACTTCATTGTCATTTGTTATTTCTAACCGTTACAGATACAACTTGGAAAAAAAAAATATCTTGCCCGTACGATATCGATAGCAAAATTGGTCGATTTGATTGCTTAAATAATAAAACTTCTTGCTAAATTTTTATTACATTGTTCTTAAATGATCGAATTTCTTAGTCCAATGGGCCATGAGAGGGCCACTCAGAAAAACCCTGTGGGCCACATGCGGCCCGCGGGCTGCAGGTTGAGTATCACTGATCTACACGCTACCACTACTCACACCCTGTTACAATCCTAAGTTCACGAAATATTCACCAAAAGAATAAATTCATAATAAGTGTTTTTTTAAAAAAAAAACAAAGAAGAGAGTGAGAAATGAGCCTCAAATTCTCTTTTGTAGCGTGGTTTGGAAGTCAAGAGGCAGTTACCAGCTGTTATTCATTTCATTCAGATGTCATTTTTGTCATCTTATTGTGGCTCACACAATTAAAAGATTTATCGCCAATAGTTCTCGTGCTCTAAATTAAGAAACCACTTTATCCAAAATTTAGCTTACATTTTCTCTTTATATTAAATAAAGCTCATGATTATATATAGTACCATTTTTACTTCGAAGATATAAATTCTTTTAAGAGAAAAAAATAAGAACAATGATTCTCAGTGTGTATAAAAATATTCAAAACCTATCTATTTGAAATATTTGTATCGTAAACGCGTTTCTTTAGAACACGAATATCTCATTTATTCATCGAAACTGGTCTTTTCTTGTTCTCTTCTTCGAGATGTGTCAACTTTTTTGGAAGTAACTTTGTTTTGAGAGTACTTATGCTATTTCATTTCAGAAGCACTCGCTTATTTCTTCGAGTTATTTGTGTATTAAAAAATGCACCTATTGGAGCTAGAAAAATTCCACATCAGAAAACTGATGGCTCTTGTTGCACTGTAAACAATTTGAAATTAAAAGTTCGGGTAAATATGTCTTATCATACATCAATTTAAATATTGCAATGGACTTTTGCATATTTTCTGTAAATAATTATTGTTTCTTTGCTTATTTTCAACTTCTGTTTTTTACAATATGATATGATCGTGGAAATTAATTAAATAATATTTATGAGGCCGCTTGATATTATCTCAACAAACGCCAACTCTATGATAACTCACCAAGTTGGCAACCTCGATTTCCTATGTGACGTACCCGCTGAATAAGCAATCCATGAGCTTCGTTTCATGTAATGTCGCCAATAGGTTGCGGTAATACTCAAGTACCTTTATGAGCTAGTGATCTTGCACGTTTAAATAAGACACGTTTTTTTAAAGTTGTGGTACTCTTACCTACATATTACACCAAGAACCAATATCATGAAATCAAATGATGTCGCCAAATGCCGTGAAATACAGCCAATTGTGAAAAAAACCTTTCCCGCACAGTTCTAATAATAATGAGAGCATTTGACGACATTTTTTGGATTGGCAACGTCTCTAGATTTGGCGAAACTAGAAAATTGTAAGAAATTGAATTTCACTGATAGCTGAAGAAATTACAATTATTAAATATGAAATGGTTCAAAATATCCAATGTTTGCATTAACAGAATGACTGACTTCGACATAAGATATGTAATGTGTTGAGAACAGATTTTTGAAGTGTAGAATACTATTTTTTTACCGAAATTAAAAAAATGATATTATATGTGAGTTGAGAGTTCTAATAAATAAAAACAAACAATTAAGTTTTTTTTAAAAACTTAATAATTTTTTTTGTTTGTATGTTACAAAAATAAATTGTAGAAAAAAAATTAAAATCTTTTTTAAAAAGACTTTGATGGGAATTTACCTTAACTCGGCACTTCTCGCGCAGGGTATATCATACCCACCGTCTAACTTTTTTCAACGCTCCTTCTAAACCATTTTTGGAAAATAGATAGTTTATCGTGTAACTGACTTTCATATCCTGAAAGTCAGGATATGAAAGGATAGGATATGACTGAAGTTTATATCCTATGAGCCTATACTTTAACGTATAGGCGAATTCTAAATATATATTTTTGAATGCCGCCACTTCGGGTATGTCATACCCTGCGCGTGAATCTCAGTTACAGTTCTGAATGCATGAGCACGTTTTAAATCTTCCTTATGCTATGGCATATTATTGTAGTTATGATGAAGAAATGTGATATTTAAGTAATTTAATAGATACTGTATTTAATAGAGAGATATATGTAGTACAATAGTATTTTCGGATGAAAAAGGTCTCTTCACGGTTATGATGAGGAAGAATCAAATGATGAAGAGTATAACAACAAGTATGATTCCTCCACCGAAATCGATCCAGATTTAGAGGAGGAAGACACTGTTGAAAATAAAGTTTTATGTGTAGAGACACGAAAACATTTGGGAAGAACTTAATTTTAAAGGAGACAACTGGTACGCATCTTATTCACTTTCAGATGAACTTTTGAAAAAAAAACTATATTGCTGGAACAATAGGAGAAAATAAAAAAGAAATTCCAAAATTTTTGAATTTAATGAATAGAGAAATCTACTCCTTTATGTTTAGTTTTAAAAAGATACAGATTAAAAAAAAAAGAAATTAACATCCAGTGAAAGAATCGCAGTCACTCAGGACTAGATTAAAGAAGTGTATAAACCAAGTACTGAATTTTCTTATGAAAAGAACAGAAAAACTAAATTTACGGGTGAAAAATGTAATAAACACATTGTATTTCCTACTTTTCTTCTTTTTTGACTTTTGTATACAAATTTTACGGTAAAAACAGAATGTACTAAACACCCTTGGGCATGAGATACCCTGCATGAGAACTGTCGGTCGTTTTTTTCGCGCGAGTGGTGCTGGGTTAATCAGAACATAGCGGAACTTTAAGAATGCTAAATTTTTGAAAATCTTTTTTTTGTACAATTATTTTTTTCTTTAAGTGATATTTTTTAAATATTTCAAAGGTCAGTAGTAAAAAAACTGTAACGTGATTTTACATAAAAAAAAGTAAAGTAAACTCTTTCAGAAATGTTTGAATATATTGGGCTTTTAATTATACGGACTAAAAACAATTCCTTAAAGGAAAGAACATAAGAATAAAATAGTTCTCCGAACGATTATTCGAGGAAGTCAAGAGAGATTCCTAGCATATAATTTTATACAAAGCTATCAGTATTTTCAAAATTCCTTAGAAATTTGACAACATTATTATTGGTAGTGATCTGAATCTATTATATTGTCACGGTAGCTTAATTTTAACTTGCATAGCTATTATCATTTCCGAAGTAATTATCTTTCTACATAATTATCAAGTAAAAATAAAAGTTTCAGAAAATTCTTCGGAAATCAATATAATTGTTTTAAGAATATCATCGAGATTACTTAGAATTTTTGATTCATCAATCATTTTAGTTATAACGAAAGTACTCATAAATTTTAATTGGATTACCGTAGACTAAATACATCGTCTATTTATTCTAAAATGTTAAATAAACATAACCCAAAATTGATTCTTTGAAGAACTTTTCAGCTTATCACTATTCGCTAAGAAAAATTAGCGATATTCATTAGTTATAGTTTATTTTAAAGGAAATAGAATATACTTCATAATAATAATATATGGAATTCAATTGTAACGAATGTGAACATCTGCTAATAAAAAATTTTCCGGATAATACATGGAAAATAAAAATGAATGTTAAAACGCAATGAATTGTTCAGCTTTGTCAAATAATTTTTTCGTGCAATTATTGTTTTATGCATATTATATTTTCAAATATTTTAAAATATTGCTTTTTTATCATTATTATTTTTTACTATTTTTACTACAAAATAAAACTGCACTTTTGAGAAAAATTAATTAATTATAAAAGAAGCAGAAATACATATAATTATAAAAAATAAATTTTGATAGACCAAATAAGAAATGTCAAATTCGATTAGATAATTATTTCAAAAATTACTGTAAATTGGACAAATTCTCTTGATTCGGAATTTTTTAAAAACAACAAACAATATTTTCGGAACAACAACAACAACAACAAAAAAAAATATCGAATACAAAATGTTTATGTTGTCTTGTTTTTAAAACGGAAGAAACCCGAATAAAAAAAATATTAACTGTAAACTGTACTACTATATACGGTAATAAAGAGATGTTATATTTTTTATTCGCATAATGATTTAGAGCACATTTTTCCATATGAATTTAGTGTTACAATTTGAAGAATTCTATAAATTGAAAGTATCATGTAAGAAATATGATTGTTTTTGGTGGGGAAAAAACTATGGTATATTATTTGTTTGTTTGTTTTAATTTTTTTTTTTCAAATGAGGTTCCAGATTGGTTTTTTACCATTGCAGACCTAGTACATTCCCCAGGAGCTGGTATCTCTTTTAAGTGCGGCACCATATAGATGGATACTATAGCCGCAATGCAATTTTGAAGCTCAGTTTCCTCCCCAGAGGGATACACCTGAGCTCTTGACGATTCGAAATCATACCAGGAGTTTAATTTTGCCCAGAGCATCCAAGCCAAACTGGCACTCTAGGGATCTTTAACACGCCGTATAATCATACGACATAGATTTCTGTCAATTTTCTGCATCATGAAAGTACATTTTTCGTCATGAGCTACTTCCTACAATTCCTCTATAAAATATTTTTAGAAAAATCATATCATCTGTGTATATATTCATGATTTATTTCAAGAAACTTAGTCATCATTATATCTGCAATGAATTTTACTATACAATATTTTTAGAAGAGAAGATGCGCTACTTACTCCAGCTGTCATGAGTGCCGGGTATGCTTGAAAGTATGGAATGATGATGTACATAGGCCATAGGAAGAAGGTAGTATGCATTAGTAGGAACGCCGATCCAACTGCATACAGAACAGATGCAGTAGCATTTTGAAAAATTTCCTGCATAGAAAGTGAAATTTAGTTCTTAAAACTGTAAAGCAGCTGTGGGATTATTTACCACCTGCAATATTATACTAATTAATTTTCGCATGGCTATTTTTCACAGCCTGTTCAGAAGTTCAATAACGATTTTATGGCTAATTTTTTCATTATTTTCCTTCGGTATTGATTTTTGGTGCTTACCGTTAAGTCCGGAGTATATAACGCGCACTTTTAACTCAAAAAAATAAGATCGAAACTTAAGGGTGAGCGTTATACGCCGAGTATAAAAACGATAGCTTTAAAAATATCAAAAGAGATGAGCATAAAATTTTTTTTTACTTCTACATGTATTGAAATACTGTTTATTTAAAAGAAATGAGAGAGAGACTTGCCTTATGAACTAAAAAAGTTATAGTTCTAGAAGTATACTATTTTGTTGAAAATCTGTTATACCTCGAATATAAATGACTTCAAAACATAAGAGCAATGTATACTAATATCTCAGATTTCTCCGTAAAAAGGGGGTGCGCGTTATACGGCGAATATACCTAAAAATTAAAAAATTCAGCTTGAAAGTACAGGTGCGCGTTATACGTCGGATTTTACGGTAAGTATTATACCGTCATTGCCAAATGCCGCGATATGCAGCCAATAATGAAGACCGTTCCCATGCACGTTCGAACACAGAAATGTAAACGAAGACATCATTTGGCGACATTTTTTGAATTGTCAAAATCTTTTCGTTTGGCGAAATCGGTCGACAGTATAGTACGTAAGTGCCATTGGCGTAGCTAATCCTGTGAGCGGGCCTTATATCGAAATTTCTCGGGTCCCCCTTTTTTGAAAATAAAAATGAATCGCATTAATAAAACTTATATGAAAATGTCCAAATATTACACATTCTGGGGCCCCTGTAGCTTGAGGGCCCCATATCATTGATACGGCCGTTGCTACACCCTTGGTAAGTGCCATTTTTTTATTGTTATTTCTTTCTTCACTGTGGTGAAATGAGACTGAGCATTATTATCGGTGCCGATTTAAACTCATTTCGGGCCTTGGGCGTAGAAGATCTAAGGGTACCCTTGGCACTAGCGGATCGAAATTTATTACCAGAAAACCTGGTTAATTTCAACTTATCCGGGCCGCTGGCCGCCCTCCCCAAGCGCCCAATGGATAAACCGACTCTGGTTATTACAGCTTTGACAGATTAGGGATAATAGCCTTTGTTGTGTGTGTTCCATATCCCACAAAAACTGTAACTGTAACTGTTTGACGGATTAAACTACGCGTAATGTGTAAAGAATGCCTAACTAGCAAATTGGTTGATTTGTCGAATCGGCCGCTTCTCGCGCCAAGTGTTTTCTCGCCAAATCGATAAATGCACTAAATCTGGTAACCCTTCTGAATTTCTCCAGTGAAGGAGAAGTCGTTTTTGACAAAAAAGCGCCAAATACGCAATTTTTCTAAATTTGGCGGAGAAGCGGCCGATTCCACAATTTCACCGCAAGTTTGATTGATTTTGATTATTAGATTGAAAATTTCTATTTATAAAATATCAATCCAGTTCACGTGAGTTGCAAAAGAAATAAACGCTACTTACCAGAACAGTTGTCCTGATGGCTCTGTAGGTGTGTTCAGAAATGAGGTAACAGAAGAGACTGACCGAAGTGAAGAGAAGAGCAGCTGAAGAATTCACTAAGAACAATGGATAAGCAATGCCAAGCGTCATCCAGACAGGTGTCCCATACGTGATCATGAGACCAACGCATATGCCCCCGAACAGCTGTAAATATTAAATAAATAAAAGCATTTAAGGTATCCGACTTCGTTCTGAACCAAGATTTTAAAAAAGCGCATAAATGGATAATTGTCATGATATTTAGTGTCACTTAGATTAGAATGTATGTATAAAATTGTTTTAAGGACATTTTGACAAAAAAATTTATTTAAATACAATATTTCGGCAAAAAATTAACTTAGAATAACATTTTTTCAAAATGTTCTCCTTTTGTGAAAAATTGCTTCTATTATAATAATATTTTGCCTGTATATAGCTCAGAACTCTGTACAGAGGCTCAACTATGATTTTTGAAAAATTCACATTACTTTCAGAGTTACTACCTATTGAAGTTAATTATCGGCGTCTTTTTTTCTTATAAAATTTCTCCCCTCTGTGGTCGTAAAACATGGATAAACCCACTTCTAAGTTATATAATTCAAAAATTCTAGTTGAGCCTCTGTACAGAGGTCTGAGCTATATACAGGCAAAATATTATTATAATAGAAGCATTTTTCACAAAAGGAGAACATTTTGAAAAAAGGGTTTTTTGTCAAAATATTGTACTTAAATAATTTTTTATTGTAATATACTATTCTTAAAACAATTTTATATACATTTTCTAATCTAAGTGACACTAAATATCATAAATATTATCCATTTATACGCTTTCGCAAAATCACGGTTCCAAACGTAGTCGGATACCTTAAAGTTGAATTTAAGTTAGAAATGAGCTATTATGAAAAGTGGATCACGACGTATATTAATTGTTCTATGCAAAGTTTTCTAAAAAATAGTGTTTTCACTAGTTAGGGGAGGCTATGTTATTACAAAAATATTTCAAATTGATATAACATTAAAAAGAAACTTTTCATTGGTATTTAATTGGTATAATTTACAGTAATACCCCTAACTTACGTGATGGGGTGGAACTGAGAGATAACTGCGTAAGTCGGGGTATAATTTTGCATATAAATACATGAAAAATATTTTTAGTTGAGGCCGAAGTCGAAAAAATAATAATAATTTAGAAAAAAAAAAGTGTTTAGTATAATCTTAGATAACACACAAATATAAAATCGCAACCGAAGTTATTTAGATGTAGAAGGTTTCAAAAAATCCAACAAAGTAGTCTATCGACTCAAATATTTTTTTTTCTCTCGCAAAATTTCCTCGTAGTATGCTAATATATTTTGTATTCCTTGTTTTATTGAAAAAATGTTTTCTTCGTTGGAGTATATATTTTCTAAAATTTGTAGCCCTTTTTAAATTCGTCCTTAACTTCGCACTGTTGCATTTGTGCAACATATGATTTATTTTAATTTAACAGACTCAATATTTTTTTAATTACCTACAAATCACTTATTTGAGAAAAAAAAGATTACTGCAACGAAATACAGGCTAATTTTGTCACTAGATAGAAGTACATTTTTTCCAGAAATCACAACAATTATAAAAATATCTGATGCCTCAAGAACTGTTTTTGCTATAACAATAATCCATTATATTTTATGCTTCCTCTTATTTATTGACGAAATAAATTACCAGGTAAGAAGTTTAAACATTTTATGATGATAATAAAATCCTCATATAAAAAAAAAAAGTTTTGTAATTTACGGCACTACTGCGCAATGTTGCACTTCTGCAACAAACAAAAAAATGACCGAAATTCAATTTAAAACTGCTTAATTTTTTTTTCATATTTTTCCCTTTTATTATTACTTGAGAACTATCTGATATAATTTTTTCATAGAGATTTAAAAAATTACGAAGTTAAGGGTTAAATTGAGGCCTGTCAAATTACCAATCGTCATTCGATCTTCTGATTGATCTGGGTCTACAGACTCAAGTTCTTCGATGTCTTGCTGTACCCATGCATTTCTATGAGTTCATCCATTGTCAGCTACTGATTGTGGGAATCCAGAACTTCTTGAACGTCATCACTATCCACTTCTGAATTTATTTGACGGTTCAATCTCTTTCAATCAAATTACCAATATCATTAGGCTCTGGCAATGATTCCGCCTGAATTTTAATGATGAATAAAAAAAAAGACGAATCCACGAGATTTGAAAATCGCGTAACTCCGAATTCGTTTGAGTCGGGGTAGCGTAAGTCGAGGTATTACTGTTCTTATAAAAGTAAGTTCATCGTTTGCGAAAACAAGTGTGAATTTTAACCTACACACATAAAATTGAAAAATATGAGTAACCTAACTAAAACAATTGCCACCTTTATTGGCTACCAATATAAAAAATTATTATTTGCAATTTTTTGATGCATCTGTCTTTTTTTTAACATCAACAAGGCTGTATTAAAAATTCCATGATAAAATAAAAAATTTTGCGTGGGATACAATGATTTTGGAATTTTCTAATGCTGGAAAGGAACTAAATGTTTATATGTATACCATATTTAGAATTTTACTATTTTCTTTTACTTTTACTTTCATCTGCTGTAGCAACGTGTGGTCGGCACCCAACGGAATTTTGCTATTGGCTCTGAGCCATCGCGTTTGGGTGCCCCATTGACGTTTTCAGCTGATACCGCAAACGATATTTACGGTGGAACAAGTAAGCAAGAATTCTTTTCACGAATTTTTCGTTTTCTTCAGTGTTATTAAAAATTGAAATCAAAATATTAAATGAGTTGGTTAAAAGAAGAATCGTTAGATTTTTTTTTTATTAATTGTCAAACTATTTTAGCCCTTTTTTTTAAGGATAATGTTAAAAATCTGTATTTTTTTAGAGCATAGACCTTTACTTTAGTAAGTCATTAAACTTTACTTCTTAGTACATATACCTTGGAAAGTGTTGCTATTTATAATCTAGCTGAGTTTGCTGTGTGGTATGTGTTTACTTCGAAAATTAATTATATTAATTTAATCGATCGAAGACATTTATTTGTATACACACGCATGTATAGTTTTTAATACAAAATTAAAAGGTTATGATACACAAAAATTTCTTTACCACAAATACAGATTTTCCAAAAATTAAAAAAAAAAAACAAAAACAGGGGGGGGGGGGGATAATAACACTTGCTTAGTTAAAAAATTTTCCAATATAATAATATTTAAAAGAATATTATTAAAAATCTTAAAAATATAGAGATCGTATATTAGGATAATAATATATAATATTGTGTGTGTGTGTGTGTATTATATATATTGTTTGATTGTGTGATTGAATAGTGGCACCAACATGCAAAAATAAATTTTTGCGGAAGCATTAACATTTGCTGAACAACTTAAAATTGAAAATTTGACAAGAGATATAGTCTCCCTTGAGGCTAATAAAAAATTCGTTTAAGGTATCCGACTACGTTCGGAACCGTGACTTTGCAAAAGCGTATAAATGGATAATATTTAAGATATTTAGTGTCCCTTAGATTAGAAAATGTATATAAAATTGTTTTAGGAATATTATTACA